>BMAW01121424.1:0-10222 GCA_019974015.1 Nephila pilipes | reverse complement strand
ATATATATATATATATGTGTGTGTGTGTGTGTATAGCACTCAATAGTAACAATATTTATTTAATAAACCTATCAAATACGTCTATAGAATGCTATCCAAACAAAATATAATGGTGAAATAAGTTTGAAAAACTAAATATGCACTACAAACAAAATAATTCTTTCGAATATCCAGTGATAATTGAATCTTAGAAAAATTATATTATCTATTCTCGAGTTTTATCAGACTTATATTCTAAAAATTATATCAACAAGTAAAATTTCGAATTAAATTGTATGTTTCGTTCGACACAAAATGTTTCTTTAAAATTTATTGAAATATAGTCAAGTTTAACTTTTTTAGATTACATTAAAGTATTCCCCTAAAAAAATTGAAAAGTTAAGTGGTGTTTTTTTTAATTTTTATTACTTATAATTATATAAACATTTTTAATTTATTTGAAAATCAAGTCATTTTTTTGGTAAGAGTTATTTTGTTTTTGCTTATCTCATGGAACAATTTAGGTATAACCAGGAAAAATAATATTAATGGTCATACGTACATGTAATGGGGAAAAATATATACTATTATATTATTTCACAGCCCAAAAATGAACATTTTGGATTTAATCACAGAATCTAAAGAATATCATGATGTTTTTATAATTGCATACGTTGAACAAAAAAGTGAAAAAACTCTTTTGTTTATAAAAGTTACTGCTAGATTTTATAACTACAAAAGCAATATTAAATGCTTTTTTAAAATATATTTGTGAAATAGGAAATGCTTACGAAAAGAAATATATACGTTTTCTTTTTCAAAAGTACTTTTTTTTGATAAAAGACGATAATTGATTTTCATGTACAAACACTCGTGACATGCTTACCTGAGTCAAAAATTTATTTTCGAATCTCAAGCGGGAAATTAAAAACCCAAAAATAAACTAAATTTGTGACAATAAAATATAATATCCCCGCTCCAGTTTATATTGCATTGTGCAAATATTTAATTAGTCATTGCATTTTAGATGACAAATTTTACTCAACGCGTTGAAAAATCACATATTTACTTCATGTTAGCCAAACGATTTTTTATATTAAAATAATAATAGTAGTAGTAACAGGTAAAGATGAGACATTTTTTTCTCTTTGCTAAAATCTTAAAACAGAAGAAATTAATATCTATGTCTACAATTCTTTGAAATCTAAAAGTCGAGACGAGTAAGATGAGACGGGAAAAAAAATATTGCTTGAGAGATTTGAAAAAAAAAACAACCGGGAAATATGAAATTCATGTTTATGTATAATTTCGCGAGTGAAGGCGTTTGGCAGAAATTGAAGAAATAAAAGAGGAATGGATGGGGTAAAAACAGCATGCATCAACCCATGTTCTCTAGTTTGAGAAAAGAAAACACTGATTTTTCCTTCTTCGCTTTTAGAGATCATATAAGATACAGAAATAGTTTCGTTGTTTTTTAAATCCATCAATAGAATGTAAATAAAAAAAGAGCTAAACATGAAAAATCTATTCAAAGATAATTTTTAAATCATAATGCTAAAAAGGCAAAAACTTTTAAATAACTGGTGATTTTTAGAGGGATTTTTTTAATGAGTATAATTATTACATTAACAAACATAATGTAATATTAAAAAAGTTAATGGGAAACGCTAAAATCTAGGTTTTTATGAAAGAATAATTAAATATTTGATCACGTAATAAAAAAATATAAAATTCCTTAGAATTTTACTAGCAAAAGAATTACAAATAATGATAAAAGTACAATACTTCTGTTTTTCTATCAAATATTTGTAATACATTTTTATATTTGTAAAATCAAATATTCATATAAATGTGTATTATAAATTCTAACAAATATTTGTATTACATTTTTATATTTGTTAAATCAAAAATTCATATATATGTGTATTATGAACTCTAACAAATATTTGTAATATATTTACATCTTTTAAAGCTAAAAATTGAAATCAAATTAAACATTGATTAATGTCATAACAAAGCATGACTATTGATCATTTTTCAAGAGAGCAGATTCAAATATTGGCACCGATGCAAACTACCTACTTTTTATTAAAACGTTTTTCTGAATTTCACTTGGTGTGTGTGTATGTCATCAAATTTTCGATCGTTAATTTAACCAACTTCCCATCAAGCTAGAGCTTTGAAATTTTGGGAATCATTTGTACTTGCCTAACAATGCAATATTTAGACGTTTGCGACAAGTTTTAACTAATATTTCAATAATTTTGATAAGTCAAAATATTCTTTCCTCTCGGCGCTTTTAGGATTGAGGAAAAAATTTCTTTTCCCCTCTGGGAACACCGGGCACTCCCCACGCCGCATGAGGTATCGTAAAACTTTTGTACTCACAAAGGCGAGATACTATCTCCCCTTTACTATCTCCGAGATAGTAAGGATTGTTGACTTTTAGTCAGTAATCATTCGCAAGAAAGAAAGTTTCCAATATTTGGCGCCGTGTCTTATCACAATAATTTTTTCTGAATTCTGGTTCCTATTTTTTTGAATAGAATGACTTACAAACTTTCAAATGCATGTTTTGATTTTATGAGTATTATGAATTTTTTAATAGGCTCACAAATGTCTCTTTTTAAGTAAATTTTAAAGTTAAAAATAACTAACAGTTTTAACTAATATTTCAATAATTTTCCCTAATAAACTTTGCCACCATATAAAAACGTTGGTTTTTATATCGAATTTTTGTAACATATTTTTTTCCTGTTCCTTAAATTTTAAGTAACATTCGCCGGTCAGTAACATTCATTTTCAGAAACCTTCGCCTGCTTTAAGATGAGAAGCAATATTATGAACATGAGTTGTCTGTAACGTTTCTCTTATAAATGAAAAGATAGATTTACAGAGTTGTCACTAGTTAATAAAAGTGTTCAAGCAATAACCCCTTCACCTTGGCGACGGACTTGACGATGCCTTGGTGATATGGCGAGAAACTTGGAGGAAAATTGAATTTTTTTAATAATAAGTTTCAATCAATTATTTTTTTAATTATAGTTAAATTATCGTATTGTCATCCAAAACAATCGTGTAGTTATAAAATATTTCAGCTCAATTGAGCCTTTTAAAATATAAGAAAGAAGTTTTTAAAATCTTAAAGCACACATAGTTACAGTTTGAGTAGAAGACGACCCATCAAAACGGAACTGTGCCTGATATTCTAATATTCTAAATAATTGAAAACTTTGTAGTTAAATTTTGAAAGGACAATGAGTGAAATTTTAGTTACAAATATATAATCTGAAATATTTGAGCAGGCGATGTTAAAAACAATTTTTATCATGTACAAATAATAGTTCAACATTAACTAATGAATACCCATAGGTTTTTGATTTCTTTAATATAATTTATGTTACATTTAATAGCATTTACATTTCTATATCCATAGCATTTGATTTCCATCTAAATTAAAAATACATTCTGTGATGGATGAAATATATCCAGTTTTATCAATCAATATTTATTAATAAACATTTTTTGCCTCATTTATTTATTAAAATATATTGACACATTTTATGCTTGAATCTAAAATTACCAAGAAAAATATGCATCATACCTTTTTTGCATTAAAACAATAATATACATTGTTCAATATTCGTTTTTACATGTCTAGATTTTGATAGCGACTCTGGATAAAGATATAAGATTAACTCATAAAAATGAGAAAATGTTTCATATTTTTTATATTATATCAAAATACTTGGAATGATTTACTATTCTATTATTGTTATTTATATAGAAATATGAAATATTTTAGAAATAAATGTAAGAAACATTACAGGAAAAGCATAGATTTATGTGTACTATCCATAAATCTATACTTAATACCAATTTTTAAATATAGATATTATATAGGCTAGAACAGAAAATTTCTAAATTTATAAAAATAAAAAAGTAACCCAAACACACAATACAATCATTTTGACAAAATCCATAAAATAAAAATTAAACAACTCACAGAATGTTGACTACTTACCAGCTTATTATTTTCTGTTTAAAAAGCTAAATATTTCATTATAGAAAACCATAAAAAAGAAATAACACATAAAGTCAATATACAGAATTTTAAAGTACTTTAAGAAAATCTAGAAAATTGCTTAAGACAATTACTTTTCTAGATTTTTAAAAGTACTTTAATTGCGTATCCTGACTTTATGTGTTATTTCTTTTAAATCGAACAAAGTACGATGTCTGGCTATTAAGTAATGAAACTGACGCTGTTACAGAAGAAGTACTCATTCCCCTAATACCAGCGACTGATAGCTGCTTAGAATGAATCCTTCCGTTTCGAATGCAATGCCCCTCGTTTTCGTAAGCAAATCAGTGTACCTGTAGCTTTCGTGCTTATTATTAGAGTTATTTTTTTCTTTCACTGGAGAAAGTATAAATGAGCAATAAATTGTTGTGAAATTTAACATAAAATATAGAAAAACTGCTACTGAAATTTATAATTGATTGAAAGAAATGCATGGAAATCAATGATTATCACGTGCACATGTATTTCAGCGGCTTAAGCATTTTCAAGATGGTGGAGAAGACTTTGAAGATTATCCACGTCTGGATCTCCCTACACGTCAAAAATGGACGAAAATATCGAAGAAATTGGTAATCTTGTTCAATCTGACCGTTGGCGATTTGTATGATTGTCAAGACTGTAGAAATCCAAGAATTCCACTAAGATTATTCGCCGACTCATTCCATAATGTCCGTTAAGAGTTTTCTAGCCATTTACAGTCTCTCAGTGTTAGACTATCCACTTTATTCGCTGGACCTTGAGCCAAGCGACGTCTATTTGTTTCCTAAGATGAAATCTGCATTATAAAGAATAATATTATAGTTGTTGAAGCAGTTAAATTCAAATTTAAATATCCGTAATAAGTTGCTTATCTATACTCTGACTCTCAGACCTATCCTAACTTACAGCTGTCCCATTTGGAGTTTCGCTGCCAAAACACATATTAATAAACTTGAAAAAGCTCAAAATAATATCATCAGACAAATAGTAAACGCTAGATGGTTCATGAGAAACACAGACATATACTCCTCTATTAACTTCCCAACAATCAAACTAATCATTTAAAAAATTTCACTTAAATTCTTTAATAATCTCATGACCATCGATAACAAATATCTCCTTAATGTCTGTAACTATGATCCTGATTTAAAAATTAAAAGACCAAAAAACATTCTATTAAATCTATAAGCAACAAATATCAGTCTCCTCACGCAAACACTATTTTTCACTCATTTATTTATGTTTTCAACCATCGGATGTCTCTAGCTATGCTAGAAACTCCTACCTCGAGTAAACCACATACACACACTGAATGGCAGCCTCCCCATTGGTCGGCTGATAAGTCAGATATATACCTCTACTCTCCTCTGATCAACTCAGGTCAGCCACTCAGAAAGCTTCCAGCCTCTGAGTAACCTTTCATCATATTATTACACAACTAAATGCTTTTTTAATTAAATTCATTAATTTCTTTATCAAATTTTATACAATATTAAATTTATTAAATTCACAAACGCAGTTCTGGACAGGAAAAGCCACAGTAAAGCTCTTTTTAAAATTCTGTACCTGACATGGAGATTAAAAGCAAAACGCTCAAGTGTTCCAGTGTGATCCCGTCAAATGAACCTCATACTATTGTGTGTATAACAACTACTAAATTGTCAAATAAGATATTACAGAATATTCCAGAATGCACATTGAGCATGTGAAAATTTTAAATAAGAAAATAAAACATATTGCCTAAAAATCAAGGCTAAGTTCAAAATGCCAAGACATTACCAGTACTTATAAAGCATATCTCAAAACAAATATGAAAATACACTGAGAAATGGAGATAAAGTAATTTTAATTCTGCCTCAGACTTGGGACTCATAACATCATGTTTACACTAGTATTACGGATCTATATGTAGTACTTCAATGAATTTATTTGTTTTAAAATAATATAAAACAAAAAAATAGCAGAAATTCAAATTCAAAGCAGTAATTCAACCATAAAAATAAGAATGTATAAAAAAGAAAAAATTCCTTTAGATTATAGTAAATCAAATTAGTCCATAAAAATTATATATATATATATATATATATACATAATTAAATAACTTTAAGTTAAAAAAAAAAAATTTAAGTTAAATAGAGGTAATAAACTTCACCTCCATTTACAAAGAGAAGTTATTAATTCAATTCTACAACATGGTGCAATAATTCTGTTTCTTATGAATGGATTAAATCGGCAAACTAGGTTTGGTTGATTGAATAATTTTACAAAATTAAAGTAATATTTACTTAAATTTACTTATCATACCTATTTCAATTTTTATTTTTACAAAAACGTTATAGACATTAATATAATCAAAAACATTATATCAAAATCTTTTGGTGAGATTGCCACGGCTCGCTAACAGGCAGATCGTTCGTTGATTGTGGCAACTGCATAGCCATATGTGGCTCTCGCGCCATCAAACATCACTCACCGATTGTGGCGACAGCCAAATAGGTCCTACAGGAACTTCGAGGCGTTCTTCGCCAAAGGCAGCAAGACTGTTCCGCGCACTCCGTACTTTCTCAGACTGACTCTTTTACATTTTGAGTTACCCTATAACTGGATGCTTGCTCGGAGCTCGATGTACATAGAGCCCCTGATAGTTACCACGTACCCCACATACAAGATATTTCTAACGCTCTTTACGATTGTAAAATGTTTTAAAAAATCGATATTGCACGCGCACACTTCCATATATCCGTCCAAACGGATCATATCCAAAAGACGGCCTTGTATATGCCATTTGGATTAAACGAAGTTCCGTACCTAAATTTGGCGTCTATGAGCAGCCTAAATGTTTCAGAGGTTCCTGAATAAAATTTTAGGTGAACTCAGATTCTGTTTTGTCTATCTGGATGATATTCTGAATTTCAGTATTAGCGAGGCTGAGCATAAGACTCACGTTCGTGCCTTATTCCAAAAGCTCCAACATTACGGTTTAACAATTAACACTTCTAAATGCGTTTTTGGAGTGTCAGAAATTTTCTTTTTATGACATCTCGTAACGCAGCAGGAAGCAAAACCATTGCTTGGTAAAGTTGAACCAATATTAAATTACCCAAAGCCTAAAACAATAAAAGAACTTCTATGGTTTCTCAGAATTTTTGAATTTTCCCCCCCATTTATTACCTAACGTAGCCCAATACCAGATATATCTAAGTGAATTCTTAAAGGGCACTGGAAAAACCGATAACAGGATAGACGAATGGACTACCCAAGCAGAACAGGATTTTGTACTTGCAAATTAATTAATTGCAGATGCAACGCTTTTGCCACATCCAAGACTATGTGCAGGGTTGTTACTGTAGGTAGATGTATCCGACTTTGAAATCGGAGGTGCATTGTTCCAAATAATCGGTAACGAACCTCAACCTCTAGGAAATTATCCTAATTTTTCTCTAGGAAATTATCCCAAATGGAATCGAATTATAGTGCGTACGATCTTTATCTTCTAGCTTCATATTATCCATTAAACATTTCATTCACATGCTTGAAGCCAGGGATTTCAAATTATTTACCGATCATAAACCATCGACACACACATTTAAACAACATATAGATAAATTCTCACCACAACAAGCCAAACAGTTGGATTTCATATCTCAATTTACAATAAATATTTGCTACTTCGCAGGAAACGAAAGATTTGAATTGCTTTCCAGAATTGCTTCTATCGAAATGCCCAAACCTATCAACTATGATGAGATTACAAAATCGCAAGAATCAAATTTAGAGCTCCAAAATTTAATTAGTAACCCTCAAGTATTACAATTGAAGAAAACAGTTATGTCAAATTCTGACATCCCTTTATTTTGCGACTTGTCTACCGGAATTGCTCTACCTTATATTCCAAGGGAATACCACTGGTGGATTTTTAGTAAATTGCTGAATATATCTCACCCCGGTATTCCACTACTACAAAATTAATTCGCTCGCGATTCGTGTGGCCATCAATAGGCAAAGATTGCTCTACTTGGTCTAAATATTGTATACCATGTCATAAGCAAAAGTAAGTAGGCATACCCAAAACCCATTAGGTTCTTTTCCTGACCTAACACGGAGATTTGACCATGTGCACCTTGATATCATCGGACCTTTCCCACCATCAGCTGGAAATTATTATTGTCTTACAACGATAGACCGTCCCAATACCCGAAATAATGTCGAAACAGTGTCAAAAACTTTATCCAGCCCTGGATAATACGTTTTGGTTGTCCTTCCCGCATAACAACCAATCAAGGCCGCCAATTTGATGGATCTCTGTTTAAATTACTAGCATGTCTGCTAGGAATAAAGAAAATTGGAACGACGGCCTAGCATCCTCAATCGAATGGTTTAATAAAGGAGTTCCACCGCCTGTTAGAAGCCTCTTTAAAAGCCTACAACACGGCGCAATGGGTGCCCGCCTTACCAACTATTTTGCTTGGTTTTTGTACCGCATTTCGCGACACCATTCATGCGAAAACGGCTGAGCTGGTGCACCTTACCACCCTTCGACTTCCAGGGGATTTTTTTAACCCTATGCCATCCGACATTCAGCCTAAGAAACTGCTGGAGAATTTAAAAGATCATTTCTCTAATATACGACCACGACCTACTTCGAATTATGGAACTAAAGAAGTTTTCATCCATCCGGATCTGAAAACGTCAACACATGTTTTTGTCAGACAGGATGGCGTAAAAGAACCCTTCCAAACACCTTGCGATGGACCCTTCAAAGTGTTGCGGCGAACGGACAAAGTCTATGATGTGGACATTTTTGGTCAAAATTCCACCCTGTCGTTGGACAGACTAAAACCAGCTTTCGTCGCTGATAATAGTGACTTTTCCGAAACAGTCTTGCCTCCGCCTAATCAAGAAATTAAAACCACACGTTCTGGACGAATTGTTCGTTTTCCAAAACGTTTCGTATCTAAAAGATACTGCGGTGGGAGTGTGTGGCGGCTCGCCAACAGGTAGATCGTTCACAGATTGTGGCGACTGCATAGCCATATCTGGCTCTTGCGCTATCAAACATTTTTCACTGATTGTGGCGACCGCCAAATAGGTCCTACAGGCTCTGAGAGGCATTCCTCGCCTAAGGCAACAACCCTGGTCTGCTCGCTCCTTGCCTTCTCAGACTGACACTTTCACTTTCTTACTTGCTATGTAACTTGATGCTCGGTCGGAACTCGTAGCCCTTATTTGAATGTTGTGTTATTAAAGAAATATCAGAATGTTTAGTTTGTATCTATGTTAATAACAACAACAACAGCTAGATATATAAAAATTCTTAAGTTTATTTAAAATTCAAAAATTCGTAACAATAAATAGAAGTAAAAAAAGTTACAAAATTACAGCAAAAAGCTTTTATTTAAAAATTCTTCTTTCAAATATTAACTAATCCAAGATTTATACACACACAGATATATATATATATCAATTTCAAATCCACCACACAACAATAGGTCCACAAAGTCGGCTTGTTAGTGGTCTAGCCGTGAAGAATTTATTTATTTACATTTACACAGCTTACATTTTTACTCACTCTCTGGACCATTATACTCCTTTACCATACAACTTATTACCAACCAATTGTTTGCATCCTTTTACATTTTATTACCAATCAAACAATGATTTAAATCTTTTTTCAATTTATATGGTGATGATGTGTTATATTTTTTCATTTTGAGTATGTGATATACATCTTGAAGCTTAAAGAAAATTCCGTCTTACTACTCACATATTTGAATCTTCATTTCTTTGAATTTTGTAAGTAATTTTTATATTTTGATCTGTTGATAATTTTTAGAATGATAGATTTTATTTTTGTAGATTTTATCGCTGAACTGTTTTGCATCTTTTAATCATTGAACTCTTTTGTAATTTGGATTTCCCAATTCAGCCTACCAGGAATTATAGATTTTATTTTTGTAGATTTTATCGCTGAATTTGTTTGCATCTTTTAATCATGAACTCTTTTGCAATTTGGATTTCCTAATTCAGCCTACCAAGTCGCAAAGGGGGAAGGTTGGTACCATTAAACTAGTTTAACCCCGCTTAATCGGTCCTCAGCCCGATATTGCTTTTTGACTTGCTGGGTTCCATATTTTCTTTTATTTTTCTTTCATTGTTACATTTCTTTCTGGTTTTTTGTCT
>BMAW01121423.1:0-11137 GCA_019974015.1 Nephila pilipes | reverse complement strand
TTCGAGTCGTTGATCTGACTGGGTGAGGAAGTGCCTCGTTGCTCAAATCTGATATCTTGACTACGACGCAGTTCGCTTATAGGCTGCGATAAAGCCTGTGTGGGCGTACATTTGAGAGTTACGAAACGATGTGTTGTGCATAAGGCGTGTTGTGGAAATTGCGATCGGCGGCTTTCGATCTCGCGTTGCGGTAGCCTTCGTAAGACTTTTCGGGGCTTCGATGATCGTGGTTCTCGGAGGGCTTCGGGCCTAACAAACTTCGGTGGCTTTCGATTTCGTATTGGAGGTAGGTTTGTAAAACTTTTCGGGCCTGCAATACTCGTCGTTCTCGGAGGGCTCCGTCTCTTCCAAACTTCGGCTGCTTTATATTCCACGTTAGGATATACTTCCTAAAACGTTTCGGGGATGCGATGATCGATGTTCTTGGAAGTCTTCACCCATGTCAAACTTTGACGGCTTTTGATCTCGCGTTGCGGTAGAACTTGTAAAACGTTTCGGTGCTCCGATGATAGTCGTTCTCGGAGGGCTGCGGCTATTTCAAACTTTGACGGCCTTCTATTTCGCGTTGGGGTAGACATCCTAAAACGTTCCGGTGTTCCGATGATAGTCGGTCTCGGAGTTCTCCGGCTCCTCCAAACTTCGACAGTTTTCGATTTTGTGTTGAGGGTAGGTTTATAAAAATCTTCGGGCATACGATGCTCGTCGTTCTTGGAGGGTTCCGGCTCGTCCAAACTTCGGCGGCTTTCTATCTCGCGTTGGGGTAGACTTCCCAAAACGTTTCGGTGCTCCGATGATATTCGGTCTCGGAGGGCTGTTTCCTTATGAACAAAGCCTAAGCTATTTCACACATGGAAATTTAAATTGTTCGAAATCTTATTTATTACATTCATCACACTTCCGCATGTAATCCAATTTTATCATGGGAAATTAAATAAACTTTGATAAAATGGAAGGCTAAGATAAAAATTCAAACTTTTACCATACTCATTTAAAAAATCATTTTATACCCTTTGTTAATTAGTTATGTCACAGATGAAAAAAAAAAAAAAATGAATTGAAAATGTTGAAGAGCGTAAAAATAATGTACTCTTAGATCCGGACTTCATTTGCATTCCGGGCATTTTTTAATTCAAAATTAAATCAGTCCATAGCAATACCTATTTGGTAAATATCACTCCGATTAAATCCGTATTTGTCTCCATTTTAATCTCATTATAATTTTCAAATCAATGAATATATACTTTTTTAAGTCATTCTTTGAAGAAATTAAGATACTTACCAAACTATTATTTTTGTTAAAGTAGCAAAAATTCCCAAAAAATTGCAAAATTAAATTTTCTGTTAAAGATTTGAGCATCAATTTCTTCAGGAATCCCTCGGGATAATCAAAACCTTTATGGAGCCAATCTTCATTTTACGAAAAAAATATGTTTGTTGTAATAAGCATTTATCTACTTGTTTTTTTCAAACGGATACAAAATGATTCAAGTTTATTTTCAAGTAGTAAAATGTTACTCTGAGATAAATTCAAAGCAAACGTGTGGAGCAAAGTTTCCTCTTTTACAATTAGATAATCTTGTGGGCTACTAAGCAACGGTAAATAACTTACAGTTTGTTCATTACATTGTTGCTTTTATTATAAAAATAAAATAAATTCCAAGCACAACGATCCAGTTTTATAGAACTCACAACCATATAAAACATTATGAAGTTAAAAAATGATGTTCATTTTACAACCAAATGGATAAAGGCAAATGATAAAATATTACAGTAGCCAGTAAATTGTTAAAACTTTTGATAATGTTCTTTTCATATATTAAAATAAAGGTACAGACAATAAAGTATTAAAGTAGGTTACGGAAACTATTGACGATATTCATTTCAGATATTGAAACTAAAGCAATTTCAGGTATTGAAAAGCAAATGACAATTAATTTAATTTAATATTCTTAAGAAAAATGTAACTATTATTCCAACACAAAAAACATAAAAAAAAAAAATCTCTATAGCATTGTTTATGGTAACGAAGATTTTTCATACCGCATTGTTATCCTTAAAAGCGATTTGCTAGTAAAATTGGAAGAAGTTATATATAATGTTTACAAAAATTTCTCCCATAAAATATTTAAGGTATTAAGTCCATTTTTCTAAACAACTTGAAACTTTTTTTGTAATGCCCCCCTCCCCAAAATACGAAAAATATTCAGAAGTTATTAACCCCAAGGGGATGTTTTAACCTCCTTCATCCCCCACTTATTATTTTAATAATATTTTTTCAAAGTTCTAATGGACCTCATTCGTGGCAAAAAAAAAAAAAAAACCGATGTATGAACTTATGAAAACAACGAACTGGGAAGGTTTATTGGAAATTCACTGTTCATGCTCTCGATTTCAGGTATATTTGCCGCAATCACGGTGATTAGCGTTCATACATCGTGTTTATCCCGCATTCTCTTATACACAAGAACATAAGGGAAGATGATATTAACTCATTGAGCTGAAAAAAAATTTCATCGAAGAAAAATCCCGTTTCGTCCCACTGTGCGTTCCCGTGAAGTTGTGGGTTCGAATTCTGATACCACTAAGGACCCGTCGTGTATGGGGATGAAGCACGTTAAATTTGTTAAGGTTCTAAATCCTCTCTCTCTCTCCCCCCGGTTGTGGCATGACATGGAAGCTTAGAGAGAGGAGCCAATTCTGTGTCGTCTTCGTCGCTTGACAGACATTCAAAATGATGAAGACGGTTGCCAATAACCCTCGCACTGCTTCCAAGTGCTACATTAATAAAACATTCCAGTACAAAAAAAATCAACACTAAATACAAACATGTAGCAAAAATTATCGAACCAATAATATTCTGTCAGCTGTGCAGGAACCGTTTAAACCGAGGCCTATTAAAGGACGCCATTTTGAATAACCATTTTTGCTCCTTGGCATAAAATTTTCAATCATTTTGATTACTATTTTTGCTCCTTAGCATTTATAAGTAAATCAAGTTACTATAGCAAAATAGAACATAGATTGGGAAACATATCTCAAGTATAACATATAAGTGATCCATTAAAACGTATAAGGGATAATTATTAAGTCGCGTTAAATTTTATACGATGATGAAATATAATAAAATAATGTAATTTAACCAATTACATGTTAGAAGTGCACAAGTCCTTTTAACTTCATCTCTCCTTTTTATTCTTAATATATTTAAATTCATATTTTATTAAAAATCACTTCTATTTTTATAACAACTAATTTATTGATTAATAATTAATAAATGTAAGTGTTAAGCTAATATTGCACTCTTATGTAAATTTACATAAAAGGTTTGATAATATGAATAATTTTAAAGTATTAGTAATTTTATATTTATGATTATATGAAGAAACTAGCTGATACCCGCCCGCTTCGCTGGGCAGACGATAATATTATATTTTGGAGCCTATACGTAAAATATCAAGAAATTTTTAAATGATAATTATAATCTGAATTTAAAATTTTTAGAAATTGATTGTCTGTAATAATGGTTATCCACGACTTTCAAACATATGAGAAAAGTATTCAATTGTTAATAGTTTATCAATGAAAATGTAATTTAGTCAGTAAATCTGTCGTTGAACAGAATTCCGCATCACCGATGCGGTACTGTGTAGTGCGATGCGTTCCCGTTATTCTACATGGCGGGTCTCCAATAGGCCAAAATCATTTAAAAATTGCCAATATAAAAATAAAAATACATTTATAAATATATTTTTTTATTTTTTAGACCTGTTGAATCAATTTTTTTTGTGTATTACATTTTTATTGTCTTTATTTTGAATGCATGGAAATTTGTGAGAGTGACAACTACATTTTTATTTCTTATGATATCAATTTATTTATCTTAATTATTACATTCATTATTATTTTATCTTTTTCTAATTTTAGAAATAGTTAAATATAAGAAAAATATGAAATAATATGCCTACATTTCCCAAACTTCTCTGCAGACAACATTCTTCGTTCGTTTTTCTGGTTGAAGGATGATTAGATTTTCATGTGAATTAACTCTTGAACATGCCACATAAAATTGACCATGTGAAAAACAGTCACTTTGTAAATCTACACCAGCAAACTCTAACTGGAAACTGCAAATGCTTAAATTCAAAATGATAATCTGATGGAATTAATGGTATTCTTGGAAAGAATATATTTTCACCCTCATACTTTCCTGTAAAAAAAATCGCTTCTATAACGTTTTTTTTTTTAGAGTTTTCGCTTTGAGTCTGGTGCTGTTACATAATTTAGGAGGATTTAAATTACGCAACAACATTATTGACGTACCAATCTTTAGGTAGCCTAGTGGGAAAAGTTTCGGATTCGTGGCCGGCGGTTTTCGTTCAGTCGCGGGTTCGATCCTTGGCCGCCAAAGACCCGCCGTGTAGCCGAGGCTGATGCACGTTAAACCTGTCGGGGCCCAAAGTCCTCCCGTGGTGTGGTGTGGATGTTAGGAGAGGGGGGTGCCAGCTCAGTTGTCGTCCTCGTCACTTGACCGTGGTTCAAAATAATTATAGAAAGAAAATGTTCTGAAAGGTGATCCTTATGGTTAAGAAGACTATTCAAAGGTTCAGGATAGGATCTAATAGCAGGAATTTGGACTTGATCACCGCTGCAGCACATTCCTGGAGGTTCTTCTATCAATTTTAAAGCATGGCACTACAAACAGGACAAACTTTTTCCGATACTGGCAATTTTATCATTTGAATAATCAATATCTGTTACATATATATATTTAAAACCAAAGCTTTAGAAGTCCATGGCACTAATTAAACATTTGATCTTTTTTTCATTGTATTTAATTACAGCTGCCCGATTAACATGGGGGTTATTAGAGAAGTATTTTCGTACTGCTGCTCTATGTACTTCAGGATGGCTTTTAGTATATTTTGAAGCAGCTTCTCTATGTATTTCAAGATGACTTTGAGTATACTTTTAGCAGCTTGTCTTACTTGTTCATATCTAATTAAATTTGTGAATATTTTTCTTTTTTTTTTTTACCTTTATTTAATTGAAGAGATATTACATCATTAATAATCGATTCACTTGAACTTGATAAATTAATGGTAGATATTGATTGAGTCTTTGAAAGTAGCATAGATACATTTTCTTCATTTTGTTTCACATTATCATCACCAAGATTAACTTTACTTCTATTTGTTAATCCAACTATTTCAATATAGACGTCAAAATGACCACTATTATAGTTTCCCGTAAAACGTAATCTTTTTTTTCTCTGAATAGTTTCACCAACAGAAGCTATAAGGCAGACGCTTTGATACACTTCTAACTGATAGGGAAATAGCTCTGCCACCGCCATAATTTTGCAAATAGATCCATACGTATTTGGTTTACACATTTCGGTAAAATATAAATCGTTAGTATTATAAGAGGCGCCAGATAGCATTTGAATGCAGCATTTAAACCGATCCCAGTTGTTAAACACGTGAGAAACAATATTTCTCATTTTATACGCCATCGATATGTCACCAAACACCAGCAAAGATAGAGATGAAAATAAACATGCTCCGTTGCCAAGAATTTTAAAAACTTTGAAAGGAGTAGGTATTCCATCTATCCAAATATATTCAACATCCATTATTAAAAATTATAACTGAAAAGTATAAATATGAAAAGTCAATTTATATTAACCTACAATGAAATACTTCTGTAGTTAAAAAATATAACCAAAATTAATTTTTAAATATCAAATTATTTAAAAATTCAACAAAATATACTAACAAAAAAAATAAAGTATAGTAAAATTTTTTAGCAAAAAGTCACCCGTATTACGTTATTCTTTTTGCAAAGGGGTAACTCTATTGCGCTAGCAGCATATCTGGAACTGCAATTGAATAAGACAGAATAGCTCTTAAAAAATCATAGCATTAAAAATAATTCTGTATTCTGAAAACGATAAAATATCCAACCATTTTAAAAAAACCAAAAACATTTATTTCCTAGAAACAAAAAACTAAAAATAGTCAAAATACAGAAACAAACTTTTGCGTAATATTTACATTAGGTTACAGTTAATGCATACATCAAAATAAGTATTTTGACAGCTACTTATTTTTTTTTATCAATGACATGAATAACATACCGTTATTATTCATTTGTTAAAAGCCAACTTCAATAACTTAGTAAGATAGCGTTTAGATTTACAAATGTAAATTATCAATCATTATTGATAATAAAATACTTTTCTCATAAATTTGAAACTTACGTCTAGGTTCCACAACAATAAAAAATTATCCTTTGCTCAGCAAAGCGATCGAAATCAGCTGGGGTTACAATACTATAGCTTTTTAAAATTCACAATGCAAGGTCATTGAAATGCTTCGACTTGGCGATGGAAGATATTTGATGATAAATCTCAAAATGTAGGAATTTTGGGGGTCAACATTTACATTATATATGATAAACCTATAATACATCCTACTTAGCGGATTGTCTTGGGTGTACGCTATTCCGTAAGAAGTCGCCATTTTAGTATTTTTCAAAATCCCGTTCTTGCCAATCCTCCATCAGCGGCTCAATATTAAATTATTTCCATTTCGAACGCGCAAATCCCGTCAAGTAAACTTAATTGGTAGCAATGCACAGAATACATATAAAAAACATATATTCCGTTTGGCGTCGGTCATGTCATTTTTGGCGATAAAGTCGCCAAAAAGGACATAATTTATGGATAAGAAAAGATTAACGGATGAAAATCACATTTTGGATAAGAATTCCGTAAAATCCGTTCTTAGTGAGCGTCTACATCGCAAAATGAGTAACTATACTAAATTTCAAGTCAATCGGTTGTACAGTTTTAGAGATATCGTGATGAGTCAGTCAGTGGTATTTCGCTTATATATATATATATATATAGATAAAATGAGTTAATATTTTAAAATAAGTTCAACTTTCTAACGTGTCGAATTAAAAGATTTTATGCAGAAAAATATTTATTTAAATTTATTATATTTGTTTTTTGTAAATTTCGACTAGCTATGGCTTTCTCAAAATATCGTTTGGAAAATTATATTTTTTCATAAATGCTTTTTAATTATTTTCGTTTGAATAAAATCGTTTGCTATTTTATAATAGATTTTCTCCGTAACTGTGATGAGTTGAAATAATTGTTGAAATGTGTTATTCCACAGTTCGAATTCTGCTGTATAGTTTGCTGCGTTTTAATTTGATTCAGAAACATCAGACGTGATGTAATAGTGTAAATTAATTGTCTTAAGAATTCCATCGTTTTTTGGGGCATTATATTTACTCCCATCGAAGAATGAACTCCGTGAATGAAAAGGTAAAACAGTTTCAACTTATCTTTTTATACATGTATTGATATTTAACGCAAGCGTTTAAATGTTTTAGTTAATATTAAATGGATTAATTTGCTATATATTCATCATATTCCTTCTAAATTTTATTAAATAATATAAGACTTAAATTAAAGCAACGTTCAACGTTTTTTATTTATTTATTTTTAATATTATTATTTTATTAACGTTATTTGCACTTCACCAATCTTTTGACCTACATATTGTATTTAATATAAGCTACATTATAAACCTGTGTGGGATTTAAAAGCAAAGCTCAAATCCAATAATTTTCCCAATATATCATAGTTGTAGACGATCTGTAATTATCGAATACTATCTACGACGCGATGTCTCGGACTTGTAAGACTAAGAAAATATCGCCGATTTTATTCCATGCTTTTTGCTATGATTGAGAAAAATAAAATTTAAAGATTGTTTTCTTCAGTATTCAGATCTTAAATTAACTTTAAAAATTAGTTTCACGATCAGATTTAAGATGTCAAGGCTTAATGGATGATTTTTTTTTTATTTATTTATGAGAACTTTCACATATTTAGAAAGAATTTATAATTTACATAAATTTCTTTGTTTATAATAAGCAGACAAATTCATTATTACAATCAACGATTGATTTAACATTTTATCATAAGTTTATTTTAAAATTTTGTTTAGTAAGATATGTATGTAACCTATTAGCACACTAATTCGCTTCTACTTTGTTTTTTTTTTAAGTTGTGTGTGCTTTCGTCATTAATAGATCACAGCTCATTCCAAAAAATAAACTACACTGGTTTTGAAGTGCGCGCATGCACACACACGCATACGGAAACACACGTACATGTGTTTTAAATGTTTGTGATCGTTCTTTACATGTTTGTGACTGTCTTTTTTTTGTTCGAATAATAAGAATGAGATTTCACCATCATTCAGTAAAACTAAAGTACAGAAATATTATAAAAATTCTATAATAAGCCTTTTTTAATATAATTCATTTAAATTTATAGTTATTACTTTCTTGCAAATTTACATACATAAGTTAATTATAATTAAAATAATGCGCAAGATTTTAAAATAATATAATACATTGTTTTTTTTTAAAAAAAAAAACATAAAAAAATGTCCAGTACTTAATTTTTCATCTTTCCTTACATTTCACTCTATAATATAATCGAGTTATTTAATATTTGAGACAAAACTAGAAAAATCTAACACATTACTTTACTAAACAAGTAGTTTGATTAATTAACAAACTGCAGTTAACAATATAGAAATTTTTGTAAATTTCAGTTTATTTACTCATTGAATATTTATAGGGTTTATTCTAATTATATTAGTTATTTAAATGGAATATATTAATGACTCTATGATATCCTTCACTTTGTCATTTTTATTTTCAGAAATTATTCTATTGAATATATTTATTCGAGACTAGTTTTTTTTTTTTAGCTTTTCACACTTTTCAAGAAACAATTAACTACACAAGTTCTTGTATCCTTATACCGTTTTCATACAATATGCCAACATAAATTAAACTGCCTAATAATATGACCGATTTTTTTAAAATATTATCTTTCGAATTTGTTTCCCTCCGATAGTTTTAAACAAGTTCTGGTAAAACTATGTGCTAAGATATTCATTCTCGATTTCCATTCTCGCTGATTGTTGACATTTAAATTTTTCGATTAATTAAAAAAAAATCTTATAATTATTAATATCACGCCATTACATTAGGTTTTTGCAACACAAACAAAAATGATTTTCCCTCATCACTTATGCAGTTTATCAAAATCATTCTAACAATTATGTTTTTTATGAATGCTAATTCGAAAGTTTTATTTAATTTAAAAATATAATATTTTAAATTAGATCAAACGATTCCCACTTTGTTGAAATGTAGCAAACTGTAGTTGAGATTCCAAATCAATTTAAAAAATAAGTAAATGAACCTATTTACTGTCTTAAACCGAAAAAAAAATTTGCCTAGCATAATAAACGATGTGCACCTCATATACACTGAAAAATGACACGATAGCTGTTTGATTCCTCAGAATTAATATTATTCTTTTATTTATAATTTTTATCATAATAAATCTAGCTTGGAACTACTAAAACGCTGTTGAATATGGTTGAATTTTTATCAGGTATCATGTTGTGTGAATGTTTCATCAGGTTTTGAACTTAATATGAGCAAATATGTTTTATAATTTGCAATCTTTAAGATTATAACTTTTTAAAATTTTTATTTATGATAATGAAGGGGGAAATTGGTATAAAATTGTTGTTGGAACTCCGACGTTTTGGAATGTTTAGAGTTATGATAGAAGTTGCAGAGACAGATACACATGTTTTTGCTTAACAGGAATGTTTTGACCAAGGTTCCAAATTACGAGGTCCGTTATCAATACCTCTTGTTTTGTTTATATTTGCTTTATCAACAAAATAATCAGTCCCACAATTTTTGTCATAAACTTTTACAATATCTTTAAAACGAACTTTTCTACGGAATTACATTTCCTGCAGGGAAGTGATATAAAAGCCATTTTTCTCCGATAAGGCTCTAATATTGCTGAAGTGCAGGTGGTTATCAATAGATTCGAAAAAAGCTATTAATGTACGCGTGATGATTATGAAATGTTTTTAAATAATGAAACACAATTGGCACTATCACATTTTTAACATTCTTCTATATTTAGATATATTAAGGTCTTAAACGTCCAGTTTTTTTTTTTTTTTTTTTGGTTTGGTAAAGAAAATCCAATCCGCACTCTCCGATCGTGAAGGAAAATTAAGTGTTGCACCTGTACTGCTATCGTTATAAGTAAATTAGTATTTTACAGAATCGAAACAATCATATCCCATAGAAGGAAACATTTCTTTTCTGTTAGACTTCTGGCAAGCATAAATGTACAAGAAAGTGAATACTGGCTTTCGAGTGTTGACAGAAGTTGGCTTCAATAATAATAATAATAAAAAAAAAAAAATGCAGCTAAAGTAACCGCAGAACTCAACCAGTATCTACCAGTTGCCCGTAGAAACGATTACCGTTCGGAGAGAATCGTAAAAACAAATCCTCGAAAGCGGCAATTCCAAACCTTCTTTTGAGAGATTCCAGTGCTCAATATCTAGTGTGGCGCCAAAAATAAAAACCCTTTCAATTCAAAATTCAACCGATCTTTGCATATTTTATCTCCTATTTTAAAGCCTCTTTAAATGGACTTTATTTTTGTTCTTGGAATAAGCATGTTTTCACTCATGTATTCTGAAAGCGATCGTTAAACATTTTCGATGCCATTGTTCATGCCTCTCAGGATCTTCTTTTAGTATGAGAATCGTAACCGTGAGGTACCATGCGGTTCCCCTCAGTCTGCTCACATTCTGAAGGTAATTATAGGCATCATGATCACGAGCTTCTCTAGTGATCTTTTTTTCCCATAAATTTATTTTGGTATATTATTAAATTAACATTAAAAATTAAAAAGAAAAAACATAGTGATAAATCTCTATTGATATTGATATATCTGGGGATATTATTGTAATAAATATTGTTTCAATATTTATTATTTATTTCATATTCATTTTTAAGCCGGTTTATAGTAACAATTCGAAATTTAATTTTTTTTTTCATTCAAAATATCGTGTATGAGAAACTTGAAAACGAAGGAATAAAAAAAAAGTGGTAGTAACCTCTTACTGCAATTACTATCGTTTTGAACTAGAAGTAATAACATAAAATATCTCGTTCATTTTCTTTGAAAGCAATTCTGTTTCATCCAATTAATTAAGTG
>BMAW01121419.1:0-10621 GCA_019974015.1 Nephila pilipes | reverse complement strand
TAACGTTCAGCCAAAAAAATCGCCAAGTTTGGAGCCAATTTTTCGAATCGCGAAAAATGGTTGGGCTAAACTTCATTATTAAAGAAAATATTAGTTAAAACTTGTCACAAATATCTATATATTGTAAGAACGATTCCCAAGTTTTCAGAGCTCCAGCTTGATGGGAAGTTGGTTAAATTAACGATCGAAAATTTGATGACACACGCACATACACCAAGTGAAATACATAAAAGTGTTTCGAAAAATGTCAGAAGAGAAAGTCGGTTAGAAAGAAGTTTCGAAAATAGCGATGGATTGCTAGGGGACGCATCCCAAGTGTTTTTATAGACAATATACATCATGTGAAATAAGAAAAAGTACTAATTATCTCTGGGTCACTATATTTAAAGAAAGCAAACTCTTGGGGAGGGGGGTGGGCAGGTTCGTAATTTTAAATCACGGTTTGATGTTAAAGTGGACATCTAATTTAACAAACTTTTCTTGACATCCATGACACGTCAATGTGAAGACATATAAGGTCATCATTATCTGTACAGGAATTGTCTTTAGAAGAGTCAGGTTGCTATCATGAGACTTGACTCAAACATATACCTTTAGGACTTACTATTTTTGGATAGACAGTGTAATAATCAGTATCTCCCCGATAACCTAGTGGTCTTCTTTAGAGGCTTAGTCTGTGGTTAAAAAAAAAGGACGCATGACTCGAGATACCTTATCTACTATCTTTTAGGGTTTTTGAATCTCATAAGAAGACTAGCATTTTTTCTCCGTTTCCCCCCCCTCAAATTATAGTTTAAAGAAGTATTTTGGGTAACTAAACAATATTTGACTCTTGTACCACAGTTTAGTTTTAGTTTTTTGGTTTCGTTTTTAATAACGTCACACGAGAAGCAACACTAGGGCTATTAACGACGAACCTCGTTTTTTTAAACCTCGGTCAAGTGAGGAGGATGACACCTGAGCTGGTACCCCCTCTCCTAAGTTCCACACCACACCACGGGAGGACATTGGGCCCCGACAGATTTAACGTGCATCAGCTCCGGCTACACTGCGTGTCTTTTGTGGCATCAGGCTTGAACCTATGACTCGACGAAAACCGCCGGCCGCTAGTCCACGACCTTGACCACCAGGCTACTGCGGTCACCTCTTGTATCATAAGCCCTAATAGGTCATTATATAATTTTACTAAGAAAATGCACTTTAGGTGATCTTGGTATTTGAGTCCACCTTGGTTAAAATCTCAAGACATTAGAGTTGACACCTGGATTCGCAGTAGTGCTATTATATTCCTGTTTCATAAGTACTTTTCATTTTAAAGTCTAATCGAGGACTTTTCAAAGGCGATAGATTCATTACCAGGAATACAATACACTATCAGGTTAGGACTTTAGTACTAATTTCTATATAACGAGTTCCCTCTAGTTATTAATCAAAACGAACTTTTAATTTGAATTATATACGTTGCAATAACTCCACCTCAATAGCGCCATTAGAGAACAACACAACCGCGAAGCTGTGACCGAGACTAGAGATTATTTTATTTTAAAACGTTTTTATGTATTTCACTTAGTGTGTGGTTGTGTCATAAAGTTTTTGATCGTTAATTTAACTAACTTCCCATGAAGCTAGAGCTCTGAATCCTTGGGAATCGTTCTTACTCGGGTTGAAGGTTGAAATGCAGTTTGCGTTGGCGACAGCAATTGTTTGGCGATATTTTGCCAATTGTGGCTACCATGCTTTCTCTCCTCTGCGGTGGCTTTAGCCGTGGCAACCCTTTCGAATAAAGCATATGATACATGATTTTTGATTTTCAGTAAGGAGCTTTTTTTTTTATATTTATACCTTTCTCTGATCATTTTTTTTTCTTCATTTTTGTTGCATTCGCCGGGCCTACCTTTTCGAATTTGCCACACGAATACGGATGCCGGATCACCTAATGTTTTTTTTTTTCGTTATACAATCCTCGGATCCTGTTTTTTTTCACTATTTATGCTTTCGCCGGGGCTACCTTTTCGAATTTACCATAGGAATACTGATGCCGGATCACCAGCTGTTTTTTTTCGTTATACAATCCTCGGATCCTCTTTTTTTTCACTATTTATGCTTTCGCCGGGGCTATCTTTTCGAATTTTTCACATTAATCAGAATTACAGTCTTCCGTCTTTTTTCCCCCCTTCTGTCTGGATTTCTTTTTTACAGGATTCATTACACCTGCGCAATCTCACAGTCAGGCAGCTGTTTCGGATGTTTTTTTTTCTTTTAGCCAATCGCATTCAGTACCTTTTTTAGTCTCCGTTTCTAAAGCGAAACTATTTTTTTTTTCAATCTTAACCAATCATGGGTTAATCGTTTGGCCTTTTCCATTGTTTAGTGCCGACTTCTCAGAATTCCTAGAATTTTCTTTGTCAGTTATTCCGGTGTACTAGTTGTGCAGTTCTGTCGTTTATTAATTTTGCTGTGTTTTCGTGCTTTTGCGTTTTACGTTCTTAAACGTTTTTTTATTCAAATTCTCCTGCTTGGATGATATTGTGTTTCTGCGTTTTTTACCTTACCGTCAGTCATTTACTCCAAGTTTATTCTTCCAATCCCAGTTTCTTTGTCGAGGGAGAATTTGATTCTTACATGGATTAATACATGTGGAGACGGAGACACAATCATTATATTCAGGATGAAACCTACAAGGAATTTTTGAAAACCGTTATTACTGTGTACCCGCCGGAAAATCGTTACGACCCTGAAAATTAGGTGAGTCAAAAAATTCCTACTTTTAAGCTTCGCGGACTTCAGGCTCCGCCATAAAAATCGCCAAATATGGCGATTTTTCAAATCTCGCCAAGTGGTTACGCTGAACTGCATTTTCACTCTTACTCGACTAACAATGCAATATTTAGATAGACAAGTTTTAACTAATATTATATTTAATAATGCGGTTTAGCCCAACCACTTGGCACGATTTCAAAAATTGGCACCAAACACGACGATTTTTTTGGCCGAGCGTTAAGTCCGTAAAACGGACCAGGGTAGCCACATTTGGCAAAATACCGCCAAATAATTCTTGTCGCCAAGGGTGGTGGGGTTAAACTGCATTCCAACCATTTAATTTATCGGATGAATTAATTAATTTTAGTTAGTTTTAACGTTTTTATGTATTTCACTTGGTGTGTGTCTGTCTGTGTGTGTATCAGTGTGTCAAATTTTCCATCGTTAAATTAACCAACTTCCCATCAAGCTACAGCTCTGAAATTTTAGGAACCGTTCTTACTTGCGTAACAATGCAATATTTAGATA
The DNA here is from genome assembly GCA_019974015.1 of Nephila pilipes. Classification (NCBI taxonomy): domain Eukaryota; kingdom Metazoa; phylum Arthropoda; class Arachnida; order Araneae; family Nephilidae; genus Nephila; species Nephila pilipes. The sequence goes on along the minus strand of BMAW01121419.1, from coordinate 7,333 downwards.
TTTGCGAAAAGCTTTAACTAATATTTAAATAATTTTTTTTAATAAACTTTGCCACCATATAAAAATGTTGTTTTTAAAAACGTTAGTTTTTATCTCGAATTGTTATTTACAGTGGGCTTGATCCAACTCTCCCCTTGGACTTGGAAGTTTCCTCCGGAAAAGACTTTTGAAAGATAAATTTCTTCTCAATTATACAACGTTCTTTATAAAATAAATCCGTATGTATTCAAGTGTGATCCGCTATGTTCACTGGATCCAATCCGTTATCCTCTGTGGAATTTTGATGGAATCAATGAATCTCCATTTACAAAATATTTGATTTATTTCACTTCTGATCTATTTGGCCTTCTTTTTTATGCTAATTTTATACCTTAGAATTTATAGAGTTAGGAATCTTCGAAGATCTATTGAAATGAAATCTCCAATAACATATCAAGTATAATAAGCAGTCTTTACAACGATATATCGATTTAAGTATAATATTACTGATGGAGTATATTAGATATTTTGTTTCAACGAAGTTTAATATAATCTGTTGGAAGGAGAACCATGTTAAATTTTCCAGTGGTATGCAGTTACTTTAGCAATAAAATGAATTTTCTTTACAGTTTCCATTTCAGGAGTCAGCCCTGAGAACGAGCCTTTTGTGTGTGTGTGATATATAGAAAGCTGCATTTTAAACTTAGCACATCACTTAATTTTCCGCAAAAATTTTAAGGAAGTTAATTTTTACATTAATTGGTTTGTAATGTTATATTCATATTCTGTTATTCAGTTAATATTAATATTGTTAAAATTTTGAAATGTTTCTTTTAATTTTGTTCAATTATCATGATCCATTTCTAGATCTCGAATTGTAGGAACATTTAACATTTTTTAAAAAATTTATTTCTTTGTTAAAATTAGTAGTCTATTTGCAAAAATAGTCAACACTTTAAATTCCTGCATGAAATTCGGAGTTATAAGTATTGAGTTATAGACAAATATATGTTGAATTTATATAACGAATAGATAACATTATTATCCCTTGAATCTATCTTCCTTTTTAATAGAAATTCTCAATTTTTAGCAATACACTGAATGCCAAAACTGCAAGCAAAAAAAAAAAAAAACCATTTACAAAAAGTTGTCAAAATTAAACATATGAAACCAAAGATACAATTATGTGGCAGGTTATTTGTTTGTAACAGTAAGGAATCTTGGTTACTCATCGATAGTGTTTTGTATGTGTAAAAAAACGAAATCTCCCAGAAGCTTAGAGACCCCCTGTTTTTATTAGATAAAAAGCCCTTTAGTAAGAAGTATTCTTTCTATTTATTCAAAATATTTTAAATACGTGCCTCTTCATTGAAAGTATTAAATTTACTTGATGTCTTGGTCTGTATTGCAACTTCTTTTAGCATACATCATTTCTGCCGCATTAGAGAATTTCCTAAAGTTAATAAACACTTGACGAATAGGTATTCCTGCTTATTTTATCTGTAAGATTAATATTCGGAAAGCAGGCTGGATAATACAACAAATTTTGTAGGAGTGAAACTATTATTTAATAGTTGTGGAAACACGTATGGATTTCTTGCCTTGCTGAAGTTGAATCTGTGGTTCGGCTAATATATCAGCAAATGGTAGGAGATCATACACATAATCATTTGATACATACATAATCATTTGCTGTTTGGTGATTGCTGAAAAACTGTAAGGTTAAGGTAACTGAGATACAAAAATACTTCAAATTTTGGATTTTTTTAATTTTGATTTTAAAAAATAGAGGGATCTTTTCTGAATCCAATGATGTATCATTTATAAGAATTGGATAAATATAGCCTGAAAAAAAATGAAATTTAAAATTGTAAACAAACGTACACGCCCCCTTTTTTTAAAAAAAGGGGGTGTGATACGAATTTAAAACACGTTCATTTTTCTATTTTTGAAATTAATTTTAAAGTTTCATGTTTCATGTTATCAAGTTCTGTTAACTGTGACTTTCACTGCATTAAAACTTGTGTTTACATTTTACTGTACACTGTTTTGCTTGATAATCTCGTTTGCATTTTGAACATTTATTTTCACAACCGGTACATTTACTTGTATATTTTTTTAATTCTTGATTTTTGTCGTTCGTTTAAACTATGCCTCGCACAAAATCGTTTGGTAAACGTAGATGTTATTTCATACCAAAACAAAAAGCTGAAGAAATATTGGATGCCAATACTAATAATGCCTCTACTTCGAAAAAGAAAATTGAAAGTGCTACAAAAACTGTAAACGATGCTGATTTCGATGTTCGCAATATCGTGAATATTATTTTTCAATTATTAAAGAATATATCTAAGTCCAAATTCTGTAATAAATTAGATTCACTTGTCATTAGTGAAGATTCTGGCACTCGCAGATGATTATGTATGTATTTAGTTTTACAGTGCATTTACTGTGGGCAAGCTAATAACGCAATGTCATCTGATATGACAAATGGATTTGATGACATTAATATTAGATTGGCTTATGGTAAGCACTGTATAGGAAAAGGTAACAGTGCAGTGAAGAAATTTTGCGCAATTATGAATTTACCTCCACCTTCTGCAAAATGTGAACGTTATACTCTTGCGTATCCTGATAAAAGTGAGTAACGAATCAATGAGAAATGCTGTAAAAGATACTGTGAAGAATAACAACAACAGGGATATCACAGCATCTTTTGATGGTAGTTGGCAGAACTTCGACTACACATCCTCGAACGGACTCGTATCTTCTACATGTCTAGAGACTGGAAAAGTCTTAGATTTCGAATGCCTTAGGAAATACTGCTTCAAATGTAAAAATAGAAGTAATAAAGATCACACGTGCGAGAAACACTTTGAAGGTTTCAGTGGAGAAATGGAATCGGATGGTATTTTAAAAATATTTTAAAATTCTGAAAGATAGAGTAATGTTAGGTATGTTAATTACCTTGGAGATGGAGATTCCAAAGCCTTCAACTCAATATCGGAAGCAAACGTTTTCGGAGATGATGTTGAGGTAAAAAAAATTGGAATGTATTGGACACGTGCAGAAACGAATGGGTGGTAGATTGCGAGTTTTGAGAAATACTATGAAATCTCGTAAGCTTTCTGTTGGCAAAAGCATCACTGGCTGCGAAAGGCTTACAGATAATGAAATTCTTCTTTTAGTTACAGAGATCAATGGCTTTTGACTATTCGTCGAAACATAAGACGTCCCATATCTGATTTGGTAAAAGCTGTATGGTCAGTTTATTTTTATAAACTATCTACAGATGCTAACCCGCAGCATGGATTATGCCAGTCTAGCTCGGATACATGGTGTGGGTATAATAAAGCTTTATTGTTGGGAAAGACTTATTTACATAAACATTCACTTTCTGAATCTATGCTTCTTACCATCAAGCCTATATTTAAGTCTTTAAGTGATAAGAAATAGTTAGAGAGGTGTATTCATAGTGAAACTCAAAACCTTAATGAAAGTTTCAACCATTGTATATGGGAACGTTTACCTAAAACTACCTTTATGAGCATAACAACAATTAAATTAGGTGTAATGGATGTGGTAATATTCTTCAATAATGATTCTCAAAGTAGGTTTAAGGTAATAGCAGAAATGAGTGTATAACCTGGCTATTACGAAATTTTGACAACAAAAGAGTTTGAGAAGCAGAAATAATAATAAATAAATTCTAGCTTCTAAAGAAGCTGGAATTAAAAACAAAATTCAAAAGCAAAAGCAAAACAATTTGGAGCAATCTATTCAGTTAGATTATAGTGCTGGATTATTTTAGAAATGGCAGACAATATAAGTATTCGTATTTAGTCGAAATCAATTTTTATGGAGTTACGATAAGATTCTGGTACACTTTTTTTCAAATATATTTATGTTGTATGCATTATGAAATATAAATGTTTTTTTGGTAGAAGTATAAGTTAAAATATTAATAGGTACATGTGTAAAACATTTGTATTTTGTCTGGAAGATTATGTGAATTGTCGATGGCATAAATATAAAGTAAACGTAGTTATTAAAATTGCTTCTAAATAAACTAGAATTTAAAATTACAAAAAAAGTTAATTGATAAAATGACGTAGAAGAGTCCAATTAATTATAATACAGGACTGGATTGCATTAAAAATAATATATTGTAAATTATAGTGGAAAATATCCGAGTTTTTCTCAAAATGTGTTTAGGATTCTGGTACACTTTTCTCAAATTCTATTTTATCTATAAAGCTCGTAATTTGCACATTATGAAATGAATCATTTTTTCTATAGGGTGAAATTAATTTTTTTGTAATAAATACTCCCAAATTTTAAATATAGCGAAATATTTGTGTAAAAATTGTAACATATATGAATCATAAGTTTTAAATTTTACTAAATTTAATTTTTGAAATTTACATTACGTTCAGTGTATAGAATATGTTTCTTAGTACTCTACAAATTTTTAAAGCTATAAATGCAGTCGAATTTATGCAAGATGTATCTTAAGGCAAGTACATAACTTATTATTGTAAACAGGGCTATTGTTTATTATTTGCTCGTACATAATTACTTATGCTTGTAAATATGTTTTACTTTATATACACAGGTACATAAATATATAGATATTCCATTGTAAAAATTTGACTTCTATTGCTTTTAATTTAGAAAAGTTAGGATACTTTAAATATAGCTTAAAATCAGCTCCTTTTTCCATGTTGAAGGCGTCTCAGTTACCATAAACGTTATTTATAAGTGAATGAGCTCCAAATTATTATTCCGCCGAAGCATTGTTGCTGGCTGAAACACTGACGCGATTACTTCCACAGATCATGCCAAAAAGTAGTTTAGACATGGGGACATCGAGGTTCCATTTTATTTTCTCACTGAAAATGACTGAATATCTTTTAACGCCTTAACGATACTATTTCAATACCTGAGATAGAAGACTCATTTTTAAAGCCACGTTCTTTTACAGTTTACAATAAACTAGGGTGGTCGCGGTGAGTGAGTGACTTTGAGGTTTTATGGCGCAAGAGCCAAGATAAACTATGTTGCGCCAAACATTTGTTAAAATGAATTAAAATTTATAATTCTTAAGCAGAAAACATTCAGAAAGAAATACATGTTAAAAGTTCAAATTTGGTGTAAAAGGCCAATTTATTTTAAAAAGGCAAATAAGTTATGGTGGGGTTTCCCCCACCAAGTCAGATAGATTTAAAACAGATGATTGAAAAAAATACGACGATGATGATTAAAAACAAGACACATAATTAAAATATGATGAGTCGTGTAAGGGACATGGCAAGAAGGACACTCGGAAGTACCCTCCCCAAATAAAAGATGTGTATGGGTAAATCGAGTGTGTCCAACGCGAAGGGTAATCGCGGTAGCCTATTAGTCATGATCACAAGTTCCAGACCGGCGATGTTGTGGTCGAGTGATTGAGTGAATGTAATGTTTATTGGCGCAAGAGCCAGATATGGCTATGCAGCGCCAAACAAGATTAAACTAGTGCTTATGATTCTGTATATATAGATGGCCTCCTTTACAAATGTCTACAAATAGGAATAACGGGAAAAATAGCTCCTTGGATTCACGAATTTCTCTCGAATAGATCTTTTCAAATTCGATGGAGGAACGTTCTCTCAATAGAAAAAAATCTTTTTAAAGGTCTCCCCCAGGGCAGTGTTTTATCCCCAATTTTATTTACCATCTACATGTATGATTTTTTTGAAACTTTGGATTCTGGAGTGGAATGTTCTATTTATGCTGATGATATTTTTATTTATTGTTCCCATCACTCTCTTGATACCATATGTCGCAAACTACAAAATACCCTAGAAAGAATTACTCAATGGTGCAATTATTGGAAACTAAATTTAAGTCATGAAAAAAGTACTTTTGCAGAGCTTTCTAACAAAAGAATTCATACTTTTCCTGATGTGTTATTGGCTGGTTACCCTCTCCCATGGCAAACCTCTATCAAATATTTAGGAGTATATTTCTCCAAATGGAAACAAAATACTACCATCATGAACCAAATGAAAAATAAAGCTCTAAAAAAGATTAATGCCCTTAAAGGTGTGGCCTACAAACATCATGGTCCGCGAGCTAATAATCTTATTCAGTTAATCAACAATAGCATCTGCAGTTCCTTTTTCTACACTTTCCACATCATTAATAAATGGTCGGATCATCAACTAAAACCTTTTAATATTATTCAAACCAAAGCTCTCAGAATCGCTCTAGCTCTTCCTCAATGGACCCCCAATATCATTTTTTTGAAATTGGCTGGACAAGAATTGCTCTCTGAAAAAATTAGACGGCTGGCTCAATTTTTTTTTATTGTTCAAATATCTAATGGGAAATATTCCCCTATGCATCTGAATAACCAGGGTTCAATAAATATAGCAATAATGGAGTTTAGTTTAGTTTTTATTAACGTCGCACTAGAAGCAACACGAGGGCTATTGGCGACGGACCTCGTAATTTTGAACCACGGTCAAGTGACGAGGACGACACCTGAGCTGGCACCACCCTCTCCTAACATCCACACCACGCTAACGGGAGGACTTTGGGCCCCGAACAGATTTAACGTGCATCAGCCCCGGCTACACGGTGGGTCTTTGGCGGCCAAGGATCGAACTCACGACTGAACGAAAACCGCCGGTCGCGAGTCCACGACCTTGACCACTAGGCTACCGCGGCCCCCTAGCAATAATGGAAGATGACAATAAATGTGTTGATTTTATTCTTAGAAATTTGAATACCGATAGGGGAAAGTTAATCTCAATCCCTAATCTTATCCATTTCACTGATATTTCTTGTCCAATTTATACGAATGAATTCTGCTTTCAAAAGAAAAATCTGCCTATCCCTATAATTAACAGCTCCTTTAATGAATTACTAGAACACAGATTCCAAGATTTTTTCATAATTGCTACAGATGCATCTAAAACCGCAAACATTACTTCCATAGCAGGTGTAACACGAACTACTTCCTTTTCTTATAAAATTAATCCAATCAACTCCATCTTCACGGCTGAAGCGCTAGCGATTTGTCACGCTCTGGATGAACTTACAGAAATGCATAATAAATTGCTCATTCTATCCGATAGCTATTCAGTTTTATATGCATTACAAAATTTCTCTATCAAATCCCCTAAGGTGATTCATAGATTGGTCAATAAGATCCTTATTCTTTCTCATTATAATATTCAGGTGGTATTTCTTTGGATTCCGGGTCATTCAAAAATTTATTGGAATGAACAAGCTGACAAAATCGCAAGATCTGTAATGGAATTTGACGTAAATATCGACTGGATAGCTTCAGAAGACATCCATG
>BMAW01121407.1:0-22029 GCA_019974015.1 Nephila pilipes | reverse complement strand
ATTTCTTGGAAATCACGAGTTTTCAAAAAGAAATAACTTAAAATTAAGAAATCATTTTATAATATAAGATAAAGAAAGAGAGAGAACGAAAGATAAATTTTGGAAATTAGGACTCTTCTGTAAACAGTTCGGACAGGAATATTTTGTGAATCAAATTTTACATTGTGCTTATTTTACATTATGCTCAGTATGGTAATTTTTATGAATTACTCGTTAAATTAAGATTAAAGAAATATTTTAAATTAACATAATGATGTCACTTTGTCAAAGTGTCTTTTCCAGGAGACAATTTCTCGAAAATAAAAAGTAAAATAATTCTTTAAACATTTTTTTCAGTCTTTTCATGTATTTAGAACCGGTTGATACAAATTATTCGAAAAATATATGGACTAAAGTTGACCATGGGTCTGAGGAAGTTATACTTTTTTTTCTTATATGTGGAATTAAGTTTGCGGTTGGCATTCTTTTCTTCGATCGGTGGGTTCGAGCTCCGATACTTCTAATTATCCTCTATGAAGCGGGTTGATGGTTGTTATATCTATCGAGGTTCAACATCATCATGGTTTGGAATTTGGTGATTGCGGTGTCAGCTTATGTTTCTCACTCATCATTTGAATTAGATTCAAAATCAAGCAATATTACTTGCGTTACTTCTCAGCGAGTTGCTGATAAGAATTCAAAATTATTTCTTATACATTTGCTTTGTTTCTCTTGCAAATATTCTTATTAATTTTAGATAAAAGTTACAAGAAGGATAGAAGAAAAAAAAATAAAATAAGTTTTCTTCATTAAGAAATAACGAATTGGGTTAAATAAATGGCTTTCTCTACGAAGTTTACAAACAAAAATAATTGGATTATCAATAAAATTTAAAGACACAAGAGTTATCATGTTTTTCTATCACCATACAATTCTCATTTGGTATACAAATAATATATTCAAATTAATTTAGTACTAAATTTTTTAATAAATATTAGTTTGAAATAACAAGTGTTATTTAATGGAATCTTGTTTCGATTAGATTTATGTTACTTTCTGAAAATTATTTTTATTTTTAAAAATTTTCCGAGATGAGTAAAATATTATGCTTGGGGGAATCCAACTCACTTATATTCAAGTATATGACCCTGCGAAAGTCATATGATAGAATAAAAGTGTTATTTACCCTTCCTAATATTGATCCTATTCTTATTATTCATTTACAAGAATCAACAACAAGTATTGCGATCTTGAATTGAGAAACATTACTACCATTTTGAATTGCATTCGACTCATATCATAAAAGCGTAGTTTAAGAAAATCTGATGAAACAGCTTTTAAAATTTATTTAGTAATAATAAAAAAAACTATATTAAAATAGTTATATGGCATAAAATTATTACCATGAATAGATCAGAAATATAAAGGTTTTCAATTATATAAATTCGAAACAATCGTAAAAGTGTATGATGGAGCGTTTGTTTATTATTGAGAAGGAACACGAAGCTCATCGGCGAAGATCCTCGTCATATTAAACCTTAGTAAGAGACGAAAGTAACTCCTTATTTACCAGAAGGGCTTGCAGCCTTGACAGGTTTCACGTGCATCAAAACTCTAACCTACGACTAAACGGAAATAATATCAGCCGCGGATTTACGATTCTGACCACTCGGTTACCGCGGCTATTTAATGTGAATGTCAATAATATGAGGATTAAACATTGAAATTTAATCAAGTTTGATTGATTGTTTGTTTACAATTGTTACGACTAGATGGAACATGATGGCTATTGATGACAAATCTCGTAATTTTGAGCTGTGTTGAAGTGTGGAGGTTTTTAGTTTAGTTTAGTTTTTATTAACGTCGCAATAGAAGCCACACGAGGGCTATTGGCGACGGACCTCGTAATTTTGAATCATGGTCAAGTGACGAGAACGACACCTGAGCTGGCACCCCCATCTACTAACATCCACACCCCGCCAACGGGTGGAGTTTGTGTCTCGATCAGATTGATCGTGCATCTGCCCCGGCCACACGGCGGGTCTTTGGCGGCCAAGGATCGAGCTCGCGACTGAACGAAAACCACTGGCCGCTAGTCCATGACCATGACCACTAGACTACGGAGGCTCTTGAAGTGTGCGTGACGACACTTGAGCTGGCGTGCGGCTCTCCTAATTTGTCCACCATCTCAAAGAGGAAACTCAGATTCCTTATTAAACGTGCCCCAGTTGCAGTACACAACGAGTCGTTAGTGGCACCAAGATTCGAACTTACAAATCGACAAAAACAAGGCTCGAAATCACGAACCACGGATCCTTGGTTACTGGGAACTACTGCTGAGGCTCTGAAGCCAAAAATTCAAAATACCTGTTGAAAGTCCTGGAGAAAAAACATTACTCTATCATAAAATTATCATAAATCAAATTAGCGTTCTTTAGAACAATCGTAAGTTCAATCTTCGTTTTTATTTCACATCTCTCATTTGTGCGAACTCACCAGCAATATAAAGTAATTTCTGCACATTAAGCTTCTGGATGATGTCAATCACAAATGTCTAGTTTTTGAATTGTTCGTAAGTATTCAAATTTCAAATGGAAAAAGGAAATTTTGCTTAAAACTTACTTTGACTGTTTTTAATGTCCCATAACTTTGATCCGAATGCGGCATGGATCAAAATAATCAAAAGGTGTAAAAACTAATTTAATAATTAATTTGCATTTTATGAAAAGTTTCATAAATATTTGTATTTTACAGTGGTTTCATATTTTTGTTTAATACATCCTATTGTCCATTCATAATACGTATAAATTGATTGAAAATGCATTCCGAATTACAGTTTTAATTCGTTTTTAAATTTGTTTTCATTGTTGTTAGACTCTGTCATCTCTCGGTGCTTTAAATTAGTAATTTCATACATATTGAAAAAAATAAGTATATTTTTAACGACTCCGTTAATTGAATTCTTTGATGTTTTTAATAGCTTTTTATATAAAAATTTAATTTAAATTAAGAATCTCTAGGTAATTCTCAATTGTTTTTGTAAAATTAAGTTATGTCTCGACAAAGGCTATTTTTAAAAGGTATAGAAGTCCTGTCAAGCTAAACTTTATTATCAGAATAGCTTGACACTTGTATTCTATGTTACTCTTTCCAGTAAATCTTCAGTTGCGTATTATTGCCTCTACATCCACCATAACCTGACCTGGACTGACATGGGTTTCTGTTGTTTTCTTTTAAATAAAGCTCGGTAGTCGAACATGATTTCACCGACATTCGAAGTCTTGCTGGAATTGAAGTGATATTCGAAAGATAACTATATTTGGTCATTTTTTACAAGGCTATAAATTTCACTCCCTCTAAACGCATCCCGCTGTTTGGCTCTAGCATCGTAACATGCCTTTAGACATTCGCTTCCCAAACAATTAATCACCAGAACATTAACGACGGGTTAAACCACTTACTTCGGAGTGTTCATGGTCGAGAGGGGAAAAAAGGCCAGTGTTGCTTTCTTCGAATCGTAGATTGTAGTATCCATGTCGGTAAAAAACCTCCTGTGGCGTGGTGTGGAAGTTATGACAGGGGTGCCAACTCGGGTGTCGTCCTCGTCATTTGACCGTGATTCAAAATTACGAGGACCGTCGCCAATGACCCTCGAGTTGCTTCTAGTTCGACGTTAATTAAAACAAAACTAAAAGGTCGCTAAAAAATTCCAAAATTACCTGACTGATCCATGTGAAATCTGATTCTAATCAAACCACGTCCTTCCAATGACGTGGAGTGGAAGTTAGAGAAGGTGCCAGCTCTAGTATAAATCATCATCACATGATCAGGTTCAAAATTACGAGGTCACCAATAGTACTCGTATTCCTCATTGCGATGTTAAGAAGCAATCTCATTGCTTAGAACACATCCATCGAAAGAAACTTTTTGTTACAATCTATTTGGTTTCGGAAACTAAGAGACTAAACAGAGTTTCATGCGGCTGCTATCCCATTTAGATTCAGTACTGTCTGATTTGAGCCTCGGTCAAGAAACGAGGACGACATCCGAGCTGGATCTGAAGTAGGACTATTAAAACAATGTCGTCAGCAAACGTGACAACTGGTCTACCGAAAATACATTAACAGAATGGTATGATTATGAATCGTAGAATATTTATTTTAACACGGAAAGTTGAAACTTCCGAAACTTTGCTGAAAATTTCGAGTGCCTTTCAAACAAGGCAAGGGGCCGCGGTATCCTAGTGGTCAAGGTCGTGGACTAGCGGCCGGCGTTTTTCGTTCATATGCGGGTTCGATCCTTGGCCGCCAAAGACCCGCCGTGAAGCCGGGGTTGATGCACGTTAAATCTGTTCGGGGCCCAAACTCCTCCCGTTGGCGTGGTGTGGATGTTAGGTGAGGGTGGTGCAGGCTCAGGTGTCGTCCTCGTCACTTGACCGTAGTTCAAAATTACGAGGTCCGTCGCCAATAGCCCTCGTGTTGCTTCTAGTGCGACGTTAATAAAAAAATAAACTAAACTAAAATCAAATAAGGTAAACTTCCAATATTCTGACTTATTTAAATTCATGTACACAAGGTTTTATTCTGAAGTTTTGTACTTTATTACTTAGGTTTATAAATATCTGAAATGGCTCAAGGAATGGCTTCCATCGACGATGTTTATCAACAAGCTCATGATTTTATTGCTAGATATAAAACTGAATTTCAATGGGAAGACTTGTCCAACGATTTGGTCATGGACATCGGATGTGGTGTCCAATTCCATTGCACCAGAGCGATAATAGATCAGTTTCCTGAAGTGGGGTATGTGACTCCCATTGACAAGAATCCTCGCACTTTGTTGCTCAAGGACACAGTCGGTACAGAATTTTCAACTCTTATTAGAGGTGCGAGGCTTCAGTTTCACAACTGCGATATTCTGGATAGGTTTGATATTTAAATTCTCTTTGAACAAAACAATAGACTTAATGTTTTTATCGAAATATTTATTTCTTAATGAATTAAATGGTTATCTCTTTGTATAAAATGCTTTGCCATCTTACAAAAATTTCTAACTCTACAAAAGCTCTATTGCGCTTATTAACCCTTGAAAGGTATCGAAAAATCACGATAAATGTATCATGGTGAATCGGCCCCAAGGATACTCCAATCCTTTTTATTTATCGATTGTTTTTTCATCGAGTCGTGGGTTTGAGCCCAGGTGCCACTGAAGATTCGCTGATACACGTTAAATCTGTCGTGGGCCGAAATAATACAGTTGGCGTGATGTGGAAATTTGGATTAAGATACCAGCTAGAGTGGGTCCTCGTCTCTTGCCCGAAGTTCAAAATTTCAACGTCCGTCGTCAATTGACTTCGTGTTGCATTTAGATGCGATTGTTTGAACATCTGCATTTTTGACCCTTCTTGCCAATCACTATTTCCCTCTTGCATTAAGCGTGAAGACATCATCGATGCCTTGTCTAGAGCAGTATAGTCACCTCTTCACTTGACTGATGTTACAAGGTCTGTGGGCAACAACCCTCGTATTATTTTAAATGAGACGTTGTTATACAATCAATCAAAAATCGCTTGGTGGGAAAAATACGAGAATAACTAAGTAAATAGGGATTCCCTTCGAGTCAGAACTTGAAATGAATTTTTCAAAAAAAACAAAAAAAAAACCTGAATTCCACTCTTCAAATTAACTTTCTGCAAATATGAATGTTTTCGTCACCCTGAGACGCAAAACGATGCCAATTGCTGATTGAACTCGCAAATTTAAGCTTCAATCTAGTGACGAGGACAAGTTGAAACCTCTTTCTCCAAACTTCCACACAATTCCAATGGCGGGGCCTTAGAACTGGACCAGATTTATATATCAATTCAGATGTAGTACGAGTTCTATAGGGCATCAGAACAGGAACCCATAACTCGACTTAAGCAACGCCAGGTGTGAGTCCGCGGCCATTCTCTCACCACATGAAATTATATTTGTAAGCAATAATATAGTTACTTAAGTCGATTGACGTGAGTTATTCAAGACCTTCTCAGAAGAATTTATTTTCCAGTGAATTTTGAAATTTATCCTCATAAGAAAGGAATTAATTTTTTTTTTCATATTTTGCTTAGCTTTATTTGAATTTAAAAAATTTATACATTACCCAACTTAGATCCTTTAATATAATTAAAATTCATTCGGACATCTAAAATATTTGTAATCAGATTTATTCAATCTTTCTTCAGTAATTTAATTGCGTATTCTTTTTTCTGCTGAAGTTATGCTTTTGTATAATATTTTATGTCATACGACTAGGTGTTTGATTGCGATTGCATAAAAGTACTTTCTTTCAGCTTTCATAATTCTGTTCCCTGCTGTTCAAAATTGTAATTTCAGTTAAAGTATGTTAAACTATTCTGACATAACTGATTATTTAATTGAAGCAGTTTAATATAGAATACGGTATTTTTTTGTCATTATGTTGCTCTTAATTCACATGTCTTAAACTAATATGCACAATGGGAGAATATTATGCGGTGAAACAGTTTAATGTTGCAAGAGCCAGATATGGCTACGCTAAGTAAAACAAATTGAAACTGTGATTTAGAGGTTTGAAAAACGGGTAAAAATATGAAAATGAGTGACAAGAAAGAAGGTCGAAAATGGAGAAAGATTGTTAGGGTATGTAGGGGGCGTGTCATCTGTGTTTTCCAAAGACAGTAAATGCCACGAGAAAGGTAAAGATCACTAGGACCCATTAGGTTCATTAAGCCCTTATCTATGTAAAGAAGACAAGTCCCTGTGGACACTTTATTTCAAATTTTAGTCCTGACGGTTTTTGCATGTTATAATTGGATTTTGTCTTACAGAAAGCGATTAAAAATTGACAAATTTAAATAATGTTTGGCGCAGCAAAGCTAGATGTGGCCCAAGAACCATGTAAAAAATAATAAACCTGTGAAAAAAAGTATTGAATTTACCTGAATTTGACCTATAAATTCAAATTTTATGATGTTACGGGCTTCAAAATCGGAAAAACACACTTTTGTTTGTGTATATTTTTTAGTTTCTATATTTATTTGTTTGTGTATATAACTGAAAATTAAATAAGTATATCGACATTTTCATTTAACTGTATCATGAGATCCAAATTTACCAGCTTTGAGCGAAACGATAACCTCTTTCGGTATTCTTCGCCAAATAAATGTAATCATTTACTCAAAATTGCTTTGCTACAGAATTCTAAATGTATTGGTTACATTTTATTTAAGATCTCTTTTGATGAACCAGCATATTTTGTGCTAGATTTCATTCCATTCAAATATTCTAAATTTAATAATTTCCAGTGTAATTTTGAATTATATAGAATCATATCTCTTTTGGCTTAGTACGTACAGCCGTTTAGTTCCAATACGGTCTGTGTCCCATATCATACGGCAATAAAAAATTACACCATTGATAGAGAATTTGTCCCTACATATACGTCTTTTTATATTTTATTATTTATTCGCGAGTACGTGTGACGCCGTGGGGTATAGACGTTTTTTAACCGCCTCTCTCCATACCTGCACTCATACGATTAATAATATTTAAATCTAAGCAGCTCTTTTAAGAGCTATTGGCGAAGATTTTGTATTATCCAAGACACCTCTCTCCCCCAACCGACCTGGAATCGGATATTTACCATGGAATCGAATATGGAATTAGTCTCATCAGCCTCATCATCTAGATCTCAATCTCCAGTCAAGGAAATGGAATCAGAAACCTGCGAGACGCTACAAGCGCTCCAACGACGCATCAAAAAGCTCGTCCATTACAGAGATGAGATCCAAACACTAATTCTCTCCAACAGACGACAAAATGATTTCAATGAAATGGATGACCAATTTCAAGCTTATCTACTCCTGCACTCTAAGGCCCAGAATGACCTACAAACGGCAGAAGGTGAGTACGCCTCTCTTCCTATTTGTACTGTAGCAGACTGCAACATACATTATACTCTACCAACAACACCCACCAAAAACACTAATCTTAAACGTAAAGACGAAGACGGCTTCGTCACACCACCAAATAGAAAAGCAGCTAAAAGACAAATTATCACTCAGATTAATACAACTCAGACTCAGAACAAATTTAAAAATCTCACCATACACGAACCCAGCACCACACAAACAAACGAGGTCGTCATTCCAACGAAAGAAAGGCTCCCCCCTCCAATTATGTTAAAAATCCACAATTATAGACAACAACTTAAAATCATCAACCAAGTTATTCCTGACCTACGTACTCGTCTATCAGGCGAGTACATAAAGCTCTACGTCAACACTCCAGAGGAGTACAGGATACTCATCGAATTCCTCTCAAAAAAGCCTGAATTCGAATATTATGTAATCCGGCCGATTCATCAGCGACCAGTGAAGGCCATTATAAAAGGCCTTCCTATGGAAACCACCACTACTGACATCTCTGAAGAGCTACAAGATCTCGGTTTTATACCACTCAGAGTAGTCCAACTCACAAATAGAAGAACAAAGATCCCTCTACCCATATTCCTTGCTACACTACCCAGAAACCCAACCACCGAAAAGATATTTGAAATCAATAGACTATGTTACATGTCGGTCATCATTGAAGGGTACCGTGGCAGCGGCAAAGTTACACAGTGCTATAGATGTAACTACTTCCACCACTCCGCAGAGAATTGTCATATCTCACCCAGATGTCTCAAATGCTCAGAAAACCATCTCACCAGGGAATGCCCCATCAAAGAGCGAATCACGGACCCAGAATGCATAAATTGCGATACAAAAGGTCACCTTGCATCATATGGGGGATGCGAAAAATTCCCCAAACCACCTAAAAAGCATAATCAAAACATTTTCGCTAAAAATCTAAACTCTGTTAAAGAAAACCTCACCTTCGCAGATGCCCTCTCCAACAAGCAACAGATGGCGCCACAATCACGAGAAATACCAACCAATAGGAGAACAAGCAGAACCCCATCCCAACCCAACCCACACCCACAGAATAACAGAAGCAAAGCCATCAATATAGTAAACAAACACCTTCAACAAAAACAACATATCGAAGAAGAAGTGGAAGATGACAATGAACCTGACCTATTCTCCGCTATTGAAATTCTACAAACCCTAACTGAACTGTTCAACCAACTACCCGGACTACTAAAAAACCTCCACAAAATCAAGGCCGCCAAGGGAAAATCTAACAAAACCTACGCACTAATCGAAGCACTATTGGACTCCAATGACCAGTAACTCAACACCAACTTTTATAAACCACCCAAGAAACCATAACTACAAATTACTTGGACTCAGCCTTATTTCATGGAATGCCAACGGCTTATTATCTCGTATCGTTGAGTTACGAGATTTCGTACAGAAGCATTCCCCAGATTTAATTTTTATACAAGAAACACATCTGAGACCACACAACACCACTTACATTCCAAATTACACAGTTTACAGAAACGACAGACTCAACACAGATATTGCATCCGGAGGAACTCTAATATTTATCAAAAACACACTTGCACACCACAGACACACTACCCCACCACTCCAACACACCGAAGCAACCATTGTCATTCTCACCCCCCCTAACCACTCAGATGTCGCCCTAGTCTCCATTTATATTCCCCCTTCATCCCACACCACTAACTTCACACAAGATCTTGACACCCTTTTCAAAATTAACAATAACTGCATTTTAATTGGCGATTTTAACGCCAAGCACCAAACCTGGAACGCTCACAACAATAACACTAGAGGAGTCAATCTACACACATACATAAACACTAATGATATCACACTTACATACCCACCCACCCCCACCAGATATGGCACCAACACTGCATCCACAATAGATTTTGCACTTATTAAAAACTTTAACTACAAACACACCATTAAATCAATACCCGAACTCTCATCAGACCACAATCCCATAATCCTTGATTTTAATTTCACTCTCACTCACCAAATCAACCAAAGAACCCTTAAAACTAACTGGTCACTTTTCAAACACGAAATTAACAAAAATTTTAACTTTAATAATTATAAAAATATCAACACACACAACAAACTTGAAGATAAAATCACCGAACTCACAAACACCATAATTAACGCACACCAAACATCATCTGAAACGATTAACCACAAAAACGAGAGATACACACCCCCCCATATTAAAAATCTAATAAAACTCAGAAACAAAACTAAAAAACAATACCAAAAAACTCTTGACCCCAATTTCAAAACACAAATGAACCGTATACAAAACAACATTAAAAAAGAAATTCACAACTTCACTCAAAAATCATGGACACAAACCCTACAATCATTAAACACCCAAGACAACTCTATTTGGAAAATTACCAAAGCCTTTAAAAATAAAAGAAGTTGCATTCCCCCCCTCCAATACAACAACACAATAGCCGAATCAGACAAAGACAAATCCAACCTCATTGCAAACACTCGCATGCAAAATTTCACAGAAAACAAAAGACCACTGTTTTTTTTTTTTTTTTTTTTTAAAAAAGTTCAAGACACATTACAAAACTTCTTCAACACACCCACTCCCCCTCCCCCACCCTCTCACTCCGTCTGGCCCAATGAAATAACAGCTTACATACAAAAAATCTCTATTAAAAAAGCACCAGGAAAAGATCTTATTACCAATAAAATGCTCAAAAACTTTCCTCCCAAACTAATCTATATCCTCACATACCTTATAAATAAAATACTTAAACTTAATTATTTCCCTAATACATGGAAAACATCTTTAATTTTTCCCATTCTCAAACCCGGTAAAAATCCACGCCTACCAGACAGCTATAGACCAATCGCGTTACTCTCCTCACTCAGCAAACTTACAGAATCCATACTCCTTACCAGAATCAATGATCACATAGAAAACAACAATTTAAGAAATCAAAACCAATACGGATTCACAAAACACCTTGCCACCACACACCCACTCATTAAATTAACAGAATACATATCCTCCGGATTAGAAAAAAGTAAATCCACAGGCGCGGTATTTCTTGACATACAAAAAGCCTTCGACCGCGTCTGGATAGAAGGCCTAACTTACAAACTCATACAATACAAATTTCCCCCATCACTAATCCACACCATACACTCATACTTAACAAATAGAAATTATCAAGTAAAAATCAATAACACCCTCTCAGACACACACAACACCAATTATGGAGTAGTTCAGGGATCTTTAATTGGGCCAATTTTGTATAACATTTACTTAAACGATATCCCTGACTACAACTTAACTATCACAAACATGTACGCAGACGACACAGCTATACTTGCAAAATACAAAAACCTCAAAACCATCACATACGCGCTCAACAAACACCTAAACATTCTCGAAAATTACTACAACGACTGGAAAATAAAGATCAACGTCGAAAAATCGGCCGCGGTCTTATTTTCCAGAAAAAGAATAATAAACGCACCACCACCCACTTTTTACAACACCCAAATCCCGTGGTCTCAGAAAACAAAATATCTAGGACTTATCCTAGATAAAGCTCTCACCTGGAAACAACACATAACACACACGCGAGAAAAATTCCGGAAAGCAAGATGCAGCATTTACCCCTTAATTTGCCGGGATTCACAAATGACTTTAGAAAACAAAATGCTTCTGTACAAAGCCGTCCTCAGACCCATAATCACGTATGCATGCCCCATTTGGGCGTATGCGGCAAAAACTAACATTAAAATACTAGAAACTGCTCAAAACACTACACTAAGAATGATAACTAAAGCCAGATGGTACACTAGAAACTACGAAATTCACAAAGCAACCAAAATCCCCACACTTAAAAAATTTATTCAAAACATCTCTAAAAAATTCTTTAATACTCTTAACAACACCAACAACCTCAATATGATTAATCTCGACAATTACACACCCAGACAAAATTCTAAAAGACCCCGCACTGTTTTACTCGACTCCTATAACCCCCCATAATTACCCCAATTTAATTTATCCTTCACTTTAATAAACATTTTATTTGCCGCATACGCACCACTACTCAAATTCATTAAACTAACACAACCCACCATGACACGATCTGGAACACCCAAGTAAAATTCAAAACCCAAAACGCAGCACCCTTTACAGCGGTCACAATACGGGAGGATGGCCGCTTTGCGGACATTCCTTCCTTTTTTCACGCTCAAACACTTTTTCTTTACACTGCAGTCTGCTCAGCCAATAGGAAAGCTCACCTTGCACCCCTCCACCTTCCCCACTGAACATCGCCACCCCACTCCAGATACCACCTTTAACCAACCACTACGCCGACCAATAGGAAAGCCAGCTATGAAAACATCTTACAGAATGGCTAAATTTCAACTTAACGCCAAGTTTTGTTCTACTATGCCGATCCGAGCCTGAAGGCCGCTCCGCGGCCTATATGCTCGATAAGCGTCAACGTCAACGTCAACGTCAACATATACGTCTCGTTATATGTCAAGACTTTTTTTGAGTGTGTATCTGAATCTCGCAGCGTGATATATTTTACAACTTCTTAAATTCTGTTCAAGGCATTTGGTATTGATTACCAAGAAATTTTTTAAACGAAGTATTAAAATGCACAGCGATAAAGGATTCCAAAGTGACGGTCAATTTCGATTGTAAAGCTGTGTTTATGGTAAGAATGTGAAAAACATTTTATAGATATTTGTCTTAAATATCTCAAAGTGATGGATTTAATATTATAATAACAAGACATTTAGTTTAAATTAATAATTAGAATGCATTGCAGGAAAAAAATGAAGTTCATTTGCCTGGTCCACCACTAGGTCTAACAGAAACTTTTAGTGATAAAAATATTTTGCATTTTCAAATGCAGGATATAACATTAATTTCTAATATTAAATAAACTTTATTTTTGGGTCAAAATTTCGAAGAAAAAAAAATTCAGACCCAAACAGGTTAGTAACTTAAAAATGCCCATCGTATGTAATATTGAATTAAACCGTTTAAAAGCATAACTATAAATCTTGTATTGATTGCTTTGCTTTAATATCGTACTGAAAAGCACCGCGAGGATTATTGGTGTCATACCTTCTAATTTTGAGCCTCGGATAAGTGATGAGGACAACACATGAGCTGAAAACTCCCTCTCCTAACCTTCCACACCTCCCCAATGCACACTAAAAATATAGAGGACATGAGACTTCTATAGAATTAATATGCATCAGCCTGGCTAAAATACGTGTCTTTAGTTTCGTAAGGGTTCGAGCCAACGACTCCACAAAACCGCCGGCCATGAGTCCGTGATCATGGCCACTAGAGCTATTTGTAACATGCGGTGCTCGAAAACACTCTTTAAATATTACACTAAGAATTCAATGTCAATGCTGTAAAAGGTTATTGTAAAATATATATCCAGAAATAATACTTTAATTCGAGTGAAACATCCAGCATCGTCTGGACGACTGTTCTTTACTTAATTATGGGAAAAACTGAAATTTATATTTTCTTTCTTCACTAACTTCATTACATTATCCTTAAAATCATTAAAGTCAAACGCTTCTAGTAGAAGCTCTTTCATTTCATCTTTTTAGTGAACACCACATTATAGATTCTTATTCATAGCAATAAAATGTATAAAATAACTTTTAAAAAATTATTTCCTTTTCAACTTTCTCTTACGATATCATGGGGGAAATATCACATCACATCAGATTAGTTTCTTGCTATACGAGTAATGAAATTACGTAACAAAAGCTGACTTTTTACGATAAAGATATCCCTATTAAAGTCATAAATGATTATAGAAAATATTCAGAGTTCCCATTAAATCGCTTTGTAAACAATATTAAAGAAAACCGATTTACATGTTTATTTTTCTTCCGTGATATCTTGAGGTATACATTTAGTAATTTACTTCAAAAGTTATATGTTAAAATTTATTTGACACTAATATAAAAATGCTCAATAAATGAATTGATAAAAAAAATAGATTCAAAATGATGCATTCAATTTTCAAGAACTTTCACTTTCGTTTTCCGAGACAATACTAATGGATGGCTTAACAGCAAATAAAAGAAGCCCAACAATTGTATAACAAACAGGTTCACTTTTACTACAGATTATATTCTTAAAACTTTCAAGTAAATCGAATTCAAATTCAAGTTTTCTGTTTCGAGGGATTTTGGAGATGCCTTTGGTAATTTGCCAGAGTTCATCTGAAATAAAATAAGGTACAGTCAAAGTCATTGTGAACTAAATAATGAATCAATGGAAGCCTTACTTTCGCTTAATGCTTCTCAAACTTTTTGAAGTTTAGAAACAGAGACTTCAGAAGTTTCTTCCATAGAAATCATACAATTAATCTGGCATCTCCTTTTTGAAATAATTCAAGTTCAATTCTTTATTTTACTTCTCTAAATTTTGCTATATAACATTAGACCTTGGAAGTGAATTGTATGGTGAAAGAGAGAAGCCACATCGATCACATTTAATGTGCGAGTAATGCGCAAAGAAAGACTAGATACCAACACTATTATTTATTAAATAAAGACATACTTTAACATCTCGACAATTCAATTAGCTTATCAGAGGATGGAGAAGTGCGGTGAAGTACCCAGTCCCTCGGGCATGAGTGGGAATGATGGGGGAGTTTAATGATGCAAAGCTAGGTGTGGTCATGTTGCGTAAAAACGGTAAATCTGTAATAGAGACTTTTGAAAAAGTTGAAAAAGGTAAAAACATATTGACAAGGAGGGTCGAAAATTGGAAAGGAACTATAGGGTATCAAGGTTTGCTCTACTCTTGTTTACCAAAGACAGCGAAACCCATGGGAAAGAAAAAGATGCCTTGGGATTATGATGAAAAAAGATACCCCACCGAGTTCATTACAATTTAAAATTTAAATTCCATTTTATTACTTAATGCACTTTGATTAGACATATTTTAATAGATTTAAAGACTAATACTTCATTGCATTAAGAAAGTATCTTTTCTTTAATCCTTCATTTATGTACCGAAATGTACATTTTCAATGTAAATATCTGACTTATTCGAATTACCTTAATTAACTTAGAATTAAGACTCTTGTCGCTTCCCAAATAAATTTTAATTAAACTTACTTGGGAAGCGACAAAAGAGTGAATTGTGGTGGTGAAGAGTAATGCCTATGCTGCGCCAACCGAGATGTAACTGGGATCTAAAGGTTTAAGGAAAAAAATAGAAATAAAAATTGGTTGACAAGGATGATAGGCACTTCATACGTCTGTACAATAGATAACAAGCTCTATTGTAAAAAAAAAAAAAAAGGTAACTTGGGGCCGTGATTTCTTTTTGCCGAATCAAAAATTGAAATGGATTTTTTTTCACTCTACGGATGTAAATTTATTAAACTTTAAGCATCCAACCGTTTATTATAAGCGAGACAGAGTAATATTTGAAAACATACTCGAAAGGCACTTTTTATACACAAAATTTAATCTAAACCATGTAGATACACCCTGATGCACCGTTTTTTCGCGGGATCTTTTTTAGAATAGATGTATAAAGTATACTGGTGTAACTAAAAGAATTTTCTGAGTCTTATGTATATAAAGTTTTTGTACTGTGGAAAACAACGCAAAAGAAAGATGGTTCTTGCGCCATAAGTCTCAAATGTAACAATGCTGCACCAATTAATGAGAAAATGTGATCTGGATGAATTTAACGTCGTATTTGAAATATACACGAGAACTATTGACGTAATGTGATTATGAAGTTTATTGATACAAGAGCCATTTGTACGCTAAACAACGTAAATCTACGTTCCACACGTTAAAACATTGAAAAAGATATTGGTCAACAAGAAGAATCAAAAATAGAGAGTGAGTGAAGTATAGTGAAAGTGATGTTAAATGGCGCGATAGCCGAATGTAGCTAGGATATGCCACACAAGATGTAACTGTGGTCTAGTAGTTTGGAAAAAAGATAAAAAAGTAGATAATTGTTAGGATATTTCAGGGGCGCGTCACTCGAGCTCATCAGATAAAGCCAACTCCATAGGAATGGAAATGATCCCTAGGGGTCATGATGCTCGTACCTACCTAGAGAAGGGAAGTTCCCAAAGTCCCCAGATATAATCCCCAGAAGTAGGATACCCGGCTATACTCTCAAACAGTGAGTGAGTGAATGTAAAGTTTATTGGCGCAAGAGCCAGATATGGCTATGCTGCGCCAAACAAGATTATACTGTGGTCTAGACGTGAAGTTGAAAAAAAGGTAAAAATGGTTGACAAGAAAGAGGGTCAAAAATAGAGAAGGATCGCTAGGGTATCCCGGGAGTGCGTCACCCGTGTTTACCAAAGACAGTAAACCCCATGGGAAAGAAAAAGATCACTAAGGTGCCTCGGGGTCATGATGCCCGTACTTACCTGAAGAAGGCAAGTCCCTGAGGTCCCCTGATATAATCCCAGGGGGCAGGGTGCCTGGCTATACCCCCAGACGCTGGGTACCCATTTTAGTCGCCTCTTACGACATGCATGATCTACTGTGAGACTATTCTGTCATCCCCGGTCACCACACGGGTCATATTCTCAGACAGAGGATACATATTTTAGTCACCTCTTATGACAAACATGAGCTACAGTGGGAATATTCTGTCACCCCCGGTCACTATACGGGTGAGAGGATAATTGGCGATGGATCTTGTAATTCGGAATTTTTGTCAAATGACAAGGACGACGCCAGAATTGACCTGCTAATCGTTTTAAAATTCCATACCACACAAACGGAAGGACCAGGAGGTAAGAAAGTCTGACAAGAAGGATAAATAAATAAGGATTGCTAAAATATCCCAGGATGGGAGTGAGCTTTGTGGTGTTAGTTCTCGATGTGGAACAAACAGTGTATAACCATGATCCAAGAGTTTCAAAAAGGGAGAAAAGACTGGTTGAAAATAGAGAAAGATCGCTTGGATAGCCCAGGATCGCGTTACCCATGTTTACCAAAGACAATAC
Organism: Nephila pilipes; assembly: GCA_019974015.1. NCBI lineage: Eukaryota > Metazoa > Arthropoda > Arachnida > Araneae > Nephilidae > Nephila > Nephila pilipes. The sequence continues at coordinate 5,058 of BMAW01121407.1, read as the reverse complement.
AATCCACGGGAAAATTAAATAGGGTGCATCCAGCGAGAGATGAAATCTCTAAGGCTATGGTATCCTATGAAACGGGGCCATTATATAGAGGCCGTAATATTATAGTGTTTAACGTCACCAAGAGTTTATTTATGCAAACCATTGACGGAATTTCCTCGCATTTAGTTTTATTTATAAAATCACCCCATTTGCTTTGCACGGAGAACATTTTTTTGACGTCGTCCAACGCACTAGTGCTTCCGCTATAATAAGGCTCCCTTTTTCTAAAAACCTATACTTTTAGGAGACAAATAAGGTATAAATGTTGCATATAAATGAAAATTGTTCCAGTTTCGATGAGTTTTCTTGGGACTTAGGCCACTCTTAAGCTACCAGAAATTGATAATTTTATTTTCACTCAGAAGTAACACGAGAGGGTTTGCAAAAGAATGAGTATTGTGGGTATATGAAGAATAAGCTAAATGTGGCAATGCTGTAGAAAACATACGTTGAAAATGTTTAGGTTTTTTTAAGGCAAATTAAAAATATTAGATAAAAAGGCACAAATGAGTTAAAATAATTGCAAGATACTGTAAAAAAGGTCAAAATCGAAATTATTTAAAAAAAAAAACCGTTCTGTTTAAAAACGCGAACAAGTTCAGAGGGAGTCCCCCCCCCACCGTCTATTCAGACAGGTTTAAAACGCAAGAGTCCAAAAAAATGTGCGAGATGATAAAAATGATGACGTAATTATGGGGACATAATTAAGTGAACAGGACTATATCAGTATTGGCACCGAATTCTCTTAACTTCAATGCCACACAAATGCCAGTGTTTTCCTTCCTGAAATGATTAAACCTATATCAGTATTGTGGAATAGGTACTTGATCTCCTGTTTCCCGCGATAGCTCCAACCACGATTTAAATACCATTACAACCAAATTGCCGCTTCAAGCATCATAAAGTACAAGAGAGCTCAATGTGTGTGTGTGTGTGTTTGATTTTAAATAAAAAAATTTCTTAATTGAATATTAGATAAAGTTAATGCTCAGTAGGAATTAAAGTATCCATACTTAGACATATTTCATCGTTTCTGTATACAAGTGGTATATTTATAATTTCACTCCGTACTTCTTGAAATCCAACTGATTGCATTACGTTCTTGTAGTAGTCCTTTTCGAGTTTTCCAGGAAGGTAAGTCGGAATTAGCTTAGAAGTGTCCTGCGAAATTGATCATGATATAATTAGAATAATCAATTGGCTTACTCGTAATAGAGAGTTTTTTTCCGTGATCATTCTAATATAAATTGACGAGTCTGAAAGTATTATTCCTTAAATTATATTATTTGTAGTTTTTATCTCTTGCAGAAGTATCAATAACATTTCGTTATCTTAGTCAGTAGGATCTAAGCTCAAAAATTACAGATTGGTTTCAACACTTTGGCAATGTTGTGAAAAGAATAATTCAAACCATTAATAATTTTTGTTTTAAAAATTTCATATTATTTTATGAATTTATACTCGAACACTAAAAATATATATTCAAGTCGGTATTTTAAAAGTTTCTGTTAAACTTTCTATGTTCATATGTATGCATTAATCTCCGGAAAGGCTTCAAAATTTGTAATTTTAATCCACTTCCTTTCTTCGAGAGACTATGCATACACATAAAACCCCAATGACAATACAATACTACGATATACTAAAGCAATGAGAAACCTAGGGCCTCATCTTGCTCTTAAGAATGTCCAATTGATTTGAAATTTTGCATGCGTATTGCTCAGATAATTGCATTTTTGTCTTAAATTTAAAGACTAAAAAATAAATATTAGCGTATGTAACAAAACAAGTTTAAATGAAGTTTTTATGCAGTAGATTGAGTGTATATTTATTGATCTTTTTTAGAAGGAACACGAGGGCTACTGGCGGCGGACCGAGTCTTTGTTAGTTTCTGTCAAGGAACGGGATCGACACTTGAGCTGACACCTTCATCTTCGAACTCCCACACACAATTACAAGTTTTATGTAAAAATTGAAAGGTTAAGAAAGCTTTCAATAATAAAATAATGTAATTTACGAATTACTAGGGTAGAGTTAATACTTCTATTGATGTCGTGTATAAGTATATGGGGATAAGCTATTTTAATTTATTTGTAATAAAATGTGGGATCCTAGTTAAGCGCCCCAAGCTTCTATAAATTAAGTTTTTTATAGTAAAATATTTTGTGTATTTTAGTCCATCTTGAAATCATAGTTTGCTCTAAAATTTACACTTTAATTTTAGGCTGCAATTGTTTTACTTCCAAAAACATTTTCCTTTGAACACAAACAGGTGTATTGACACTGGCTTAATTTTTATAAAAAAGGTTTATTATTTATTATTATTTTACAATTGACCTTTTATTTCACTCTAAAATTCAAAATGTTCTATTGTATTTATTGTTTCACAGATCATATTTTACTGTATTACGGGTCTTTAACAGAATCAAAATTCACCCGTAATACAACAAAACTCTCCTGTAGATGTTTCCAACATAAATAAGTAAACTATTCCGTAATTTTACGACTTATCAGCCGAAAGCCTTTCTGCATTAGGGTCTCTTGGTCTTTTAAACGTTGTATTATATACAGCTGTCAAAAAAGTATTAGAATACAGTGAAAATTGGAAAATTGAAGCTACTGATATGAAACAAATAGAATAAATTTTTTTTAAAAAAATAGAGTTATGGCACAGCTAGCATCAGCAAACGCAACTTTTAACAACGCAAATTTTTAGAATAAAAAAAATAACTTTAGCACTGAAAAAAAGTATTAATAGAACAGAAAAAGGTAGTAGGCAAATTACAGCGAAAAGGGGGGGGGGGTAGAGTGACATTATTAAACTTTCAAGGTCAACCGTAAATGAGACTTCAGTTACAGACACATGTTTATTTATACCTTCCAAAAGTTAAGAGTTATATCAATCTGCTGCATGACATTAGTTATTTGAATAAGAAAGTATCCCCTTTTGCGAATCTATCATTAAGAAATGTAACACAGAAGATACATACTATATATTTCGACCATTTTTTCATTGATATTATTTTGCTGTACCAAGCGCACATTGGATTGTCCAACCAAAACAAAAGTGCAGCATCTCCACCAGGTTTCAGCAAATGATAAATGTTTTCAATTGCCAGTTCTTTGTTTTCAATTTGATTAAATACATATCTTGAAACAACTTTATCTATAGATCCTTTATATGGTTGGAGTGAATCTCTGAAAAAAAAAATAGCATTGCAATAGTACAATTAAGGAAGATTGTATGATATTGATGCTCTAATGTCTCTGTTTGCTTACATTAGTTCATTTTTTCAATGGGTTTTCTTTAACTCTCATAGTAACTTTGTCTGGGTCTTAATTTAAAAAGCTTTTTTCTCGCATTTTAAAGAGCTCAGTTGAGTGGAAATTTTTTTATACACGATTCTTTGGAAGACAATACGATAATTTAATTATAATTAATAAAATTAATTAAAAGTAAGTACTGAAATAATTAAATTTTATGCCATGTTTCTCACCAAGTCGTCAAATAGTTGCCAATCTGTCGCCAAGATGAAGGGGGTCACTTCTTAAGCTCTCTTTTGTTAATTACAATTTTGTTAAAAAAATTTCTAAAAATAAATTTTTAATTTTAATTTTTATTGTAAAAAATAAAAAATTCTATATTCCGCCATGTGTGAAGTTTGAAAGAAAGCCCATGTTCCAAGAACTAGTTTTTTACCGGAATTATTTAAAGTTTTTGAAAATTCGTACAGAAGCATAGCTAAGTTAAATCTGAAATGTAATATTAGTTTCAAGCAATTTATTCTGTTTATTCTTATGAATTGAAAAAAAAAAACTAAAAAGTGGGATATCAGACGTATTAGATAGCCCTGCACGTGAGGGAAATTCTCGCCCTTTCTTATGGACTCTTCATTTCACGTAAATAGTGAGATAGCCGATTACACATCTAGGATTGAGCAGGTATGCTTCTGGCGAACGGAGCTATGGAGTTGAATGCGCAATTCGCACGGTCGTCATACACTCAGCTGTATTCGACTAAGTGTACTCTTAGTCACAAGCTCCATTTGCATGTCTGCTTATTATAGATGTAATGTTCCTAACCTCTTGAATGCCACATTTGACCAACAGAGTTCTGTCGTGGCGACAGATCATACCTTGACTACTTTGGGTGCATATGAAGTCACTGGTCTAGAACATGACTGCGCGAATCTCAATAGCCTCTGGAGAAGTCTTAAGGAATATAAAGTTTGATTGAGCCAAACGTGTCCATGCCGTGCCAAATAATGTGTACTCCTAACTGATTTAGACGTATGGAAAAAAAGGCGGAAAAAAGTTCAAAATCTAGAGAAGCCTTTGCTATTGCTGAGAATCTAATGTAATGATAAGGCTTCAATGTATGTTGGATAAGCGTCACGTCCCATGGATGGCAATTTACATGTATATTAATTACCTTTGGTACTTTTGTTGATGTCCATTACATAACCGTATATTAATTACGAGGCTTCCTATAAATTCTTACGACTTCTAACTACTATACCACATGAACACTTCATTTCCAACCCTACATTGCTGTGTGATTTATTACAGTCGGTCATTAAACTTAAGGAGTGGTCCCGATGAAATCAAAAAAAGATATCAACAAAGCCTACCTTATCTCTATATCAGCAGAACAGCGTTGAACTCTTTTGGACATTATTTTATTTTCGAACATTTCGTCCTTAAATTGTCGCCTTCTCATTATTACACTGGGATGCTTATCAAGAGCAATCAAACGTCCCAAGTTGGGAAATTGGTGAAGTATCGCTCGACTACAGTAGAAATTATATCCACATCCAACATCCATAACTGTATCTTTAGACAGGTCTTCCCATTTAAATTCATTTTTACACTTGGTAACAAAATCACTTGCTCCTCCAAAGGTTCGATTAGAATCCATTTCGATTACCTGCAAACGTACACCACGATTAGAAACATTTTTACAAGAAACTATAATTCAATTCAATTTGTTATGGACTTCAAGATCATTTATGCTCCAAA
>BMAW01121398.1:581-11802 GCA_019974015.1 Nephila pilipes | reverse complement strand
AATTCTATTGATGATATTAAACATGTACTTTTAAACTCTAAAAAATATGCATCTTATAAAAAATATCTCTGTAATATACTCAATATAGACCCACGATGTAATATTACTTTCAGAAATTTATTGGCCAAAGCAGTAGTTAACAAACAATCATTCAGAAATTTCTTGCACAAGAAGAATGAATTTTATATTTATTAATTTAAAAGAATATCTTACAGAGATAGTAGCATTTGTTACTTCATAACCCATTAAACCATTAAATAAAGAAATCAAGTCTGTATAATTTCAAGTTTAAAATACATTTATGAATTTTTTTAACAATCAAATACATATAACTTCGGCAGTTTTTAATTAGAAAATAGATTTCCTCATATCACGAAGCAATATGTATTTTCGTCCGATATTAGAATATAATAATTACAGCTTCAATAAGACAATTTACATAGCCGACATCTATTCAAACAAATGCGCATCAATAACCCTAACAGGATATGTCATCTTCACTGCGTGTGTTTGAAAGCAATTTATACTTTCCAGTAACTTTGAATACGTAAACGTCCTTTGAGAAACCAACGCATCTAAACTAAGTAGTGGTGAAAGCCAATTCAAAGCGGGTAATGCATGAAATGTGCGCTTCTTCTCACATATGGCATAATTAAAAGCCACCCAAACAGGAAATGCTTATCTAATGCAACGTTCTGAGTATCTAGATGTCTGTTGATGAAGTTTGGAGATTTCATTTAAATTGCACTTGAATAGCTATCATCTGTCTAGAGACTGAATTGATATTTTAAGTGCCTTTAATGATTTATTCCAATATGCTTTGAATATTTATGGTTAAAATTGATACAGAATTTATATTATCATATATTTAAACATAGTAATTAATATTTTTAGATCTTTGTTTTATTATTTGTTCAAATTGATTCCTTTATTACATAGTTATTTAACTTTTGAGTGATTGTCCTTGGTTTCATACATGAAGAACAAATATTTATATTTACGAAAATCAAATTGGTTTTTTTCCTTCAATTTCATTTGTCACTAAGGTACGATTTGTATATTGATAATTTATATCAGTAATTTACGTAACTTATATTTGTATAATGGATTTAAATTGACAATGATATTGTATTTAGGAAACATGGGATGATGATTTTAGATTGAAATTGAAATTTTAAATTAATACGAAAATAAAATGGTGGTTTTTATCAGCTGTATGATTAACATGTTTACTTAATATATAAGTTGATTGGTTGATTTTTTTTAACTTTGCACTAAAAACATCACTAGGGTCATTGGCAGAATACCCAAGAGGGACCGAGCTTATTCAAAGGGTTTAAATTTACAAATCAGTCCCCGAAGATAAATCAGCTCCGCACTCAACATTTAATAGCAGAAGCATTTTTTTTATAACTCTAACAGTGCATGTTCGAGCAAAGGACAAAAGATATTACATAATTTCTAAATTATTTATTTCCATCCCAGCATTGAGCAAGGCATTTGTTTTGAGGGCTATTGGCAAATGAGTCGTAATTGGGAACCTGAGTCAAGGGCGAAGGACTTTCGCTTCATAACTTCCACAGGACGCAACGGGAGGACTCTGAGCCTCGGCAGGTTTAACGGGCGTAATTCTCGGATGCAATGTAGGTGTTTTGTGGTACATAGGCTGGAACCGACGTCTCGAAGAAAATCGTCTGCTACGAGTCCACGGTCATTACCACTAACCTACTGCTACCACATAATACGTTGCGAGATTGAAGAATTAGGTATATTTTATTTCTTTTCGAAGTGATCTATGAGAGTAAGTTAGTACTCGTATAATAAAGTACGTATTTATTAAAATTATGTTAAGTGAGTTTTTTATGGTGATACTCCTATATTAGTGAGAAATTAAATAGTTAAATTAATTTTTTACAACATATATATTTCTGTTCAATTTTATTTGATTAAAATATTTTAAAGAACATTTCTTAGTCTGTAATTTAAAAACTGCATTCCACATATAATATTTGTAAATCACTGTAAATGATAAAGTCATAATAAAAAAAAATCATGAAACTACTTTAAAATTATCAAGTTTCTATTTAGAAACATTAAAAGAAACTGTAGATCTATTATACATTCTATATAAATATTATTTTTGTAAATTTCTATTGATATGAACTTCAGTGAAAATAAGAAATATATTATTAATTCAGTTTTTCTATTTCTGTGTCTGTTGTATCTCTCATTCCTGCAAGATGGATTGATGGTATAATTACGCTGCACAATGAATCAAAGCATTTAAATAACATGAAATAAGTCATATGTAGGGAAATTTGAGATTATTTTAATAATAAAACAATTAAGAATCGAGTAGTAATTGTTAAATTTAAAGCATATATTGTGTTATCCATACAATGATTATTAATCCTTTATTATTATAACGTTCATAATAGTGAAGGACAATTAATATATCAATAAATCTTTTCATTCCATTTTGAATATTTTAACCTATGTTTGAGAGAATATCCTTATTATTAAGCTAATTCAAACTAAATGTATTCCGATCTAATGAAAATATGATAAATTGATCATTTTATAATGGTATAAACTGCTCAATGCGACCAGTTATTATCGCAATGAAATATGTGCAACAGTTGATACCAGTACAAAATTTATACTTGAAATTAAATGAATATAATAGAGACAGTAATTTTTACTATAAAAAGTAAATATTATATCAAATAGAAAAGTAATGAACTAATCGCTTTAAATATAAGATTTATGAATAAATGAATATCAGAATTAGGCTTAATATAAATTTAATTATATATTTGAATTGGGATGATTATGAAATGGAAGGCATAAATAAAGAAATACCCGTATATGATTCGTTATTTTAACGAGTACTTTGATATTTATATTGAATTAGTTTTTGTGTATAGCAGTTTTAAAATAAAACAAAGCATTATTATTAATGTTAATTATTCTACTAATGTTATATAAACTAAGTTTTAAATAATACATAAAATTATAATAATTTTAAAAGAAATAAATATACGCTTGGTGTATTATAATTATAAAAGTACAAATGTAAATTAGATAATTAATTTAAATTTCAATTATATACTAAGGTTAGTAAAATAATCTTGATATTTATATGCTACTACTCGTGAACAATAACAAAAATATTAATAAGCATTTACCATCTTCATTGGAAACCTAAAGCGTAAGATTCAACTTGTTAGTATTTCTTTTATAATTTGAATTAAAATAGTTACTATTTGTTAAGTTACTATTTTATTAATGCTTAGAAAACAAAAAACAGTCCACTAACCATGAAATGCATCGACATTTAAATTTGTGATCATTTTTGTATAGAAATATATGCATTTACTCGAAATAAAATAAAGAGGTTTTACATCCATTTTTTTATTAAAAAATATCTTCATAGATGTCTTGGTATGATTATTATTTTTTGCAAATATAAGATCATGTTTAATGTAATTTCTTACTATTGCTAAAATTGATGCAAATAATAAGCGTAATTTAATTATTTAAATAAGTTAATTAGCTATTTATTTTTGACTGATATAAAGTATAGTTCCTGCTTTAGCTGAAACAATTACTAGTAATCTACATTTAAGAGTTTACATTATAATTTTACAGCATAAGGACTGTTTGTTATACTAAAGAAATCTAATACGTAAGCATTTAAAGTAAATTTGTATTACATTACGCAATGAACAAATTTTTGAAAATAATATATACTTTATTGCAATGCACAAAATTCTTAAGATTGATGCAAATATTTCTTAAAAAATGGTGTAGTATGTTTTTGAGTAATAATGCGTACTTGCCTTAAAGATAAAAAATAAAATATAACGTGCAAACATTTGAAAGATAATATATAAGTTAAAATAGTAGGTTACATTTTTATGTATAATATATAGCGTTCTGAAGTGTGCTAAATTCTCAAGAAGGAAAATTTCTCTGTCTAAATTGATGAAAATAAGGAATACAGAAATGTATGGAATATATTTCTTAAAATTGATGAATGTTCATATATGTGAAGTTACAATTCTCGTCAATAGATCGTGCTTCACCAATGAATGCCCAATCAGTAGCAAGGAGACATTCTCTCATTAGACAGAACAAAGATGTTGATAGACCCACGGAGCAGTTGTCGCTCGGACCTTGCCTGCCCTTTACCTGTTTAAGATGTAATTTTTTTCATCTGTTAAGAACAGCATGGCTCTAATTTACTTTCTTTATTTATTATATTCTTAATTGTTAACCTTTTGTCTCTTTTTGTCCTTTCATGCTTTAATTAACTACTTTATATCTTAATTAGTCCTGATTAGTCTCCATGCAAAACCCATGTAAATGTTTTGAAATAACTTAGTGATAAAGTGTAAGAAAATTGAAGTACACGATTTTCTGAAACATATTTTTATAAATGTTTCTCACGACATTTATTACAAAATAACTCTCACTATTCAATATTATTCAAATATTTAATATCCAAACATACTTGTGAAACTACAAGTAAATTAAGTTTGCCACTCCCGATGATAGTAAAAATAAATTCGACACTTTAGATGAAAGTTCATTTAACGTAACTTCATTTATGGTACAGAATACCAAGTTTTAACAATTTGAAACCATGTATTTCAGAACGTTTGAATAATAAGAGTTGAGAATAATTTTTCGCATATTTAATTTTCTAAAAAATGTTCTTTACTTCATAATTCATATTATTCACTCAAACAATAATTAATTTTTCTATTTTTTTTAATAGAAAGAAACAAATATTTGTAACGAGCTAAATGTATTTACATTTTCTAAGAAAAGTCTTCACACAAAAAATGATTGAAAATTATTTTCTTCCTTTTAAGTTCCATGAAACACCATCAAATATATTACAAAAACTGAGTTACTAAAATAATTTTTTTTATCAATAATAAAGGCAAACTTAGATGAAATTTCTTCCATGCCCGTAACTCTTTTGATGAGCAATTTCTTACATTTTTTTTTCTCTAAAGATATCCCTTTTTCACATTTTTTTCTATTTTTCTTCTTGCTATTTTAAAAAGTTTTAATTTTTTTAAGAAAATTTAAGAGAAAAGTGTTATAACTATTTTTATAAGTTATATAGCATTATAAGGTAGCACATGTAGCTTTCGATTAATTTTTCAGTTTTTTCAAATATTCAGTTTTTCAGCGTGTCGTGATTGCAAACAGTATTTCATCTAAAACATAATGATTATCAAATATTTGAAAAACATTATAAAAAAGAATTTAAGATATCTACAAGTACTTCCAGAATTAATAACTTTCAAACACTAAGCCAAGCTGAGAAAAATATTTGCACTGCGTCTGACGACAAAATATTTTTTTTTAATTCCATTACAAATTTCTTAATTTAAAAAAAAAATGTACTGATGCTTAATGCAGTAGAATAATAGAGGCACTTTAATATCTAAGAAATATTATATATTAAGAGTAAAATGAATCAATCAGTAAAAATTGACCATGAATGTAAATATTTTCCTCCACAAATACAAGTTGGTGGAATAGACTATGATATATATGTAACTAATAATAAAATTTTTGATAGTGTCATCAATATTACAAAACCTATTTATATATCTAATTTATTATAACTCATGCGATACTTTTCTTTATGGAAATATGTCTAATATTATTACGGAACGATTGAACCTTTTTATTTTTTTCTATCACCGAAAAGTTATAATTGCCGAAGAGATGGGTTAAAAGAAAACGTGAGTCAATACTTCTGAATAAGTAAGGGTGACATTCAAAATTTCTTTCTTAACAGATATGGTTCGAAATGGCGTAAGATCACAAATTTCGCAACACAATTAGATGCTTTAAAGTAGATAAGTGTAGAAGGCTGCAGAACATTTTTGAAGTACATACATACATGCATATATAAATATATATATATATATAATAAAATAATAAATAAATATTTTTATTAAAATATTAATTTGTCATAAATAAAAGGCTAATTGAATTAGTAAAGTAAAAATAATACGAACTCATTAAATGTCTTTGAAATTATAAACACTTTCTTAGGCTTCAGACTGCTTATGCATGGTTATTCCAAAACTAATAGCATAACTATCCCATTAATCTTTCATTCAATAAAATTGGATAAAAACCCAATATTCAAGATAGTTAAACCAAAACTCTTGCTACAAATGTAGAGTGCCTCAGTTATTTTTTTCTTAAAATTAATTAGTATGCAAAATAAGATAGATGAGTTTTAAAATTTCTTACCCTGAAAAACTACAAACAAAATTCCAAACAATTAGCAATGAGGACATCGTTTTTCTCATAAAAAAATTATGTGCATAAATTGAATGAGATTTGGGAGAATCAGTGATATTCTAAAGTTAGAAACAAAAATTACTAAACGCATTTTAGTGTAAAACATTATTCGGAAAGTAAAATATTTTTTCGATATCCACATTGTTGGTCATGTTTTAAAATATAACTTACTTATGGTCCTGGTGGAGTATGTACCCAATAAAATAGTTAAAAGAGTAGCTAAGAAGGAAGACATATTTAAAAAATTCATTTCATTTGACAATATGTAATCCTTCTCTCTGGTTTAATTCTGCAAAATAAGTTAGACAATACGTTATATCGATTGAAAATTAAATTCTAAGAAAAAATATTGTCTGATAATAACTTACAAAATGCGTTTCACATAACTCCTTTTATTGATATTTTTTTTCTTGCAAATTTACAACAAAGTTATAAATTTATTAATAGTTTAAAAATATCGAGCAGTTTTTATGACAATTATTTCAATCAAATGAAAAATTAAGGATGATTTTTTTAAAAAAACGATATTTCTCTATGTAAGACGAAAATTTAAGCAAATAATTTGAAAAAAAAATGTCTATATTTCTTATTGGACAGGAGCCTACAAAAAAGTGTAATCTCTTAGTCATGCATTTTTTTTCTAAAACAAATACAAAATATTTCTTTTCTTAAACAAATCCCTTTTTCCCTAGTGATAATGCATATGTATTTTCATTTCCCCTAGTTTTGTAGAGGAAAGAATATTAGTAACTGTGTACTTTTGAAAAACTCGAAAATGTAATTCTCATTGTATTCCATACAAAGCATATTCAAACTACCATACGCCTCAAAACTTATCTTTCAAATCAACAGTTCTAAGCCACATTATCCATCGCATACTCGCATCAAAAACTAAAACGCCATTTTTTAAGTCCCCTCCTTCCCATTGATTTACAAACGAGTTTTTCTCTTTTCTTTATGGCAGTAATGACGCCGTAAAGACAGAAATTCCATTTTTCACCTCATGTTTCCATTTAATTCCATTTATTCCAATGACAGATCTCGTACTTTAATTTAAAGTTTCTTTTCCATTTCTGAATTTAACTTCTGTTTCCTTCTCCTTGTTCTTTTTTTAAGCTCTTTTCTTTTGTTCTTAACATGTCGTGTATCTTGTTCTTGTTATGGAATTTTTACTCTTTGTATCTGTCGTTTATCGAATTCCAGTAACGCTTTTTTATGGTAAGGAGAACAGGTGTAATGAAATACTCTGAGATATTTTATGAATGTCGTGTAATTTTTCGTGTTGAGTTGCTGTTAAATTGGTTTTATTTTCCTTTTAGTCACATAAAAGTGATTACTTTAATGTCCGTGTTTTATTCTTCGATATGTACACTTCTGAAAAAATTTGAAATTATATGTAATGGTTTTTAAGGGTCACTTGAGGTTATTAATTACTTTATAATAGCTCAAATCCCAGTGTAACATTTTGTTTGTTATGGCTTGTATAAAGCAATTTCTGGAGAGACAATTTTCTCACTTTTTTTTACACAATAAATCATTTTGAAATTTCAATTCAAAGAGTACTCTCTCTCTCTCTCTCTCACACACACACACACACACACACACACATATATATATATATATATATATGCATATGTATATATATACATATATATATAAGTGTATAAGTGTATATATATGTGTATAAGTGTATATATATATATATAAGTATATATATATATATATATATATATATACATTCAGCTGTCCTGGGGATAAGTATACCATGACATATTGGAAAAATAGCTGAAGAATATCATTTGTGTTTGTTTTTGAGGAAAGTAATTTTCAACATTTTTTTTATTTAAATTTAATGTGTATAAATTAGTATAGTTTAAAATTTGAATGGGTATATATATATTTCGAGTGAATTTTTCCTTAGCTTATTTTCTTTTCAATGGACGAACGTGTGCTTTGTTTTAGGATTTTTTTTTTTTTTTTTTTTTTTTTTTTTTTACCATTTACCAATATAAATTCCTTTTTGATACATTATAACTCTCTGGTTTTGATAGTTTCGATTCATAATACTAGTATAAACGCACATTCCTCAGTCCCAAATGTGAGCCTGAAAAAAAAATGCTGTATCTCCAACTGTGACTTTAATTTCTTAATTCCTTTCTCTTGAAATTCGATTTTTAGCTCTCAGTTAGGCTTCCATTTATTGTATTTTTTTATAAATATTTCATTCCCATTTTTATATTTAATTTCTTATTATTTACGTATTTAATATACATTCTTCATTATTACGTTACATTAAAGTTTATTTAATTTATTGATTTCTTTATTTCATAATTTAAAATCTTTTAAATCATAGATAATTACAATTAGTCTAAATTTAGCTTTAAATGTTTTGTAATTTTATTTTATTTTACTATTTTGATTTTTCTTGAAGTTTTGTAATATTTGCTTATTGATATTTTTTTTTAAATTTTATTAAATAGGGCAAGTAGTTTTATACGCATGGTAAAATTATGACTAATTAGGAACATTAATAATTATATATATGTAAATATTTCACTTAAACATAATCTGATTCGTTAACTCCTCCTAATTTTTAATTCACAGTAAAGAGATTATTCTTTTGTTCTGATACCATTCCAATTTAGCTTTTAATATATGCAACAATGCACTGTTAAAATCTGCGCAATAAGATTTTAGCGTGGATTTGAACCTGTAGGTTTTATCTGTATTAGATATTTTGACTGCAGCAAATGTCCCTGGAAATCCCTCCAACCAATACCATGTGATGTGAAAAAATCCTTGCATATGAATTCTTCGTAAGATATATTTATGTCTCTTTCGCTTTGACCACAAAACCTGAAGTTGCAATTCGGATTTCCTGATGTTTTCAAATTTGTTTTTCGGTTGCAAATGAACGTAGCTTTTCATGCGTTCATCACCATTTAAATCCCCTTTTTCGCTTTCAGAAGCAAATGAATAGACTTTATTCGGAAGAAGATGTATTTCCAACCATGAATTTAATGTCATTTTCATTCATCCGTTAAATTAATGTAACGTATAATATATATATATATATATAAGTGCTCAGTATGTATAAAGAAGGGACTAATGTTGATGTTTCTTACATTTTCCGAATAAACTGTAAAAATAGGAAAATTTCCAAAGAAACGAAGACAATGAAAGATCATCATGTATATCTGTATTTCCTAGTCACACGTATTAAAAAAACTATTTTAATCTATCTAAATGGTTAAACTTTTGTTTAAAACCAGTGAAACCCGCAATCTTATATAGGAAATATTATTTTAACTAAATAATTGCTATTATTCGAATTTCTAAGTTCTCCGGTAAACAAACAATTTGAATATATTGCTGTTCAATTAAGGTATTAAACTACAAAATAAAGCTTCTGCTTTGTACAGCTTTGACAAAAATTTATCATTTATAAAATAATGCCTAAAAGATGTAAGTGTTGTTTGAATTTGCATCATTTTTATATAAAAACATTATATAAGATTCCATATATCTTATTGATACATTCGGTATAAATAAATTTATTAAAGTAAAGTTCGCGTCAGTCAGGTATCGTATTGAAACAATTTATTATTAGAGGAAGGAATTTAAATTACTCATCGAAAAAAAAACCATAAAATTTTTGCATTATTTTGCTTTATAAATTCATTCCATCGGAAAATAAATTTTATAAATCAGGTTCAATACTTCAATCTGGTAATTTATTGGATCACAATAAAAAAGAAATTGAAAAATGTATTTCATATGACAGTCTAATATAATTTTAGTCAAAAAATATTGATCATTTGAGATTAGTAATAAAAACATGGAGAATTTATTTAAGGGACTATAAATATCTTATACAAAATAATTGCAAAAACACATTGATTATCTTTGTTAACACTATTTATGCAACACGTAAGGCACGTCATTCATTAAAAACATCGACATTGGTCTTTAATAACTCTACAAAAGAGAAGAAAAACGTATTACAAAGCAGATTTACTAGAATATGAAAACGATTTAAGGAGTTTAATACGAACATTCATTAATGGTGGGCATTTTAAAATGTTACGGCGCATATGTCCTGAACAGAATTACATGTACTGTAACTTTTTGGGCAAGAAAATAATTAATTTATAACAGCAATTTATTACTTTATAAAATTAATATTCTCTCTCTCTCTTGTGAATTTAGGAAATTTAAGTTTCTCACTCAAACAATATTTATTACTTATTTCATTACTATTATTTATTTTAATCTTAATAGCTTTTAATTTCAAATCATCATTCAAAACAAATGGCAAAATAAATTGAAATTTAATGAGAAAGATATATTTTATAAGGACCTTAAATTCCAATTATTCCCATCATAACTTTTTCCGCTGTATACATCTATAGTATGCACTCATATACCATTATACAGAATAAATAAGTGCTGTGCGACTTTTCACAGGTTATAGCTGTAGCAGAATGCAAAATACCCAGGTACATATATTGATATAAATAAAATTCTATACATAAAATATTTCTGACAATGTAAGAATCTGAATTATATTGTAAACAACAAAGTAATATGATCACGTCATTAATGTATAATAGAACTCATTAGATGAATGATATATCGCACACTGGTGTTAGTAACAATTTTTTTATTTCGCCCTACAATATACAAAGTATGCTTTATAAGTAATAATAGACATACAATGTATGATAAATATAGCACTTACGTATAGTGTGATATATGTTGTAATATGTATTACATGCTGTATATATTATATAATATATATGAT
Source organism: Nephila pilipes (assembly GCA_019974015.1). Lineage (NCBI taxonomy): Eukaryota > Metazoa > Arthropoda > Arachnida > Araneae > Nephilidae > Nephila > Nephila pilipes. The sequence goes on along the minus strand of BMAW01121398.1, from coordinate 659 downwards.
CGTAGTATTCATAAAGGGTAGAATTCACGTGATGTATATATATATATATATATATATATATATATATATATATATATA
>BMAW01121388.1:586244-597543 GCA_019974015.1 Nephila pilipes | reverse complement strand
CAAAGACTTCAAATAAAAAATTACTAGAAGGTATTTTATTTCATAATTTTTTTAAATTTTTGATATCATTCGAGATAACTATCCTTTTTTTTAAACAAATGTATTATTTATTTATTTTAGCATTAAGTGATGACGACGAAGTTCCTTTTATGGACGACGTTGATGGAGATCCAGATTGGGAAGATTTTTAAAAAAATCCCCCTCCCCCTTTCCTGAAAAAAAAGGAACACTAAAGGTAAAAATGTTTAAAGCTGTTGATCTTTGTTAATTGTCATTAAATTCTTATGTAATACGATTATATGCGAATTGTTTTAAATTCAGGATTCCATTTACTTTAAGAAACTCTTGCTCCTTTTTGTAATAATTAATATTTCAAAATCAGACACCTACGTTTTTCGGTTTTTTGTTTTTTAAATATTGATTTAATTTAATAATACGTTTGTATAATATAAAATCTTGAGTATAAAAATTTGCATTTTACAGGAACAATATTATATTTACTTGATTTTCACATTTAGGTTTCGACATGTTAATTTCTTTTCTGGCCTTTATCTCTTTCAAGGATCGCGACCTTGAAGTTGAGTCGTAGGTGCGTATTCTGATGATTACTGTACGTTAAATGAAATGGATCTCAAAGTCCTTAAGTGGTGTTGTATAGAAGCCAGATGAATTCCAGTTAGGATTCGAGTCTTCATCTAACCGTTGTTCCGATTTATCAAGTCCGTTGTCGAAAGTTTTTTACAATGGAACTCCAAAACGAAACAAATTTCTTAATTTTTTTTTTCTTTTTCCATTAATTAATTTGTAATTGAATAAATATTCTTCACTTCTGTTAGTTGCATTTCATCATTTAGCTTAAGAAATCTCATAAATTTTCATAATGTGTCGAAAATTAACGTTATTTATTTAACAGCTCAGGAAGTAATTATTACAGTATTACAGTTGTTTCATTTCATTTGAACAATCAGAATTAAAATATTTTCAGTATATATTTCAATACAAGTGCTTCTCCTTTACTATTTAAAAATTAGTAGTTACAAACATTTAACTTTGAATTATTTAACTGATTTTATCAAAGAACTGATTTATATCAAACAAGAATGTCTTAGAAATCAGATAAGTTTTTCTTATATGTTTATTATTTTGTCAAGTTCTACTTGTAAAATACCAAATTAAATGAATTGTTCTTTTCTTGTATTTTATCTGAGATCAGCATTGTATGACTGGATTACCTTCAAACCCTTAAAATTAATTTTATTGATAGGAATATATGGGATAGGAATATTAATGAACTAAATGGGTGTACGTATTTTCATTTTCTTTGGTAATAAAATTGAAAGTGTTGTAGCTATTCTAGGTCAAAAATAATAATTTATCAAAACAGAAACTAAGTTTAGTAAACTTACAGATGGGGTAAACATTGCCTTTTTTATTGTAAAATATGTAGATATATATAATTTTTCATATGATGAAGAAATTTTTTATTAAATATTGCTCATTATAAACTTATCGAAATATGCAATTTTTTTCCTAGATTTAAGAATCTTAACCTTTTTTTCAATTTCATTTGTGCACAAAATTCAGCTAAACTGTCCAAAAAATTCAAGTAAACTTAAGTTCTTTGATATTTCATTTGAAATAATTGATTGTGTGATATGACATTTGATATTACATATATTATACTGCAATAAATTGTAATTAATATGCATTTCTAAGAAAAGAAATTCATTTGGTATTTCTTCTTGTTTTAAATCCTAAAATTAACCAAATTCATTTAATTTTTTTTTTATTGCTTGTGATTTAACGAACCTAATTCCAATGTTGATAAGAATATTAATTCTAAATAGTATTAATTGATAAGAAAAAAGTAATTTCTTAAAAAAAATTTTTTTTTTTTTGAGTAATTTAAGATTCTGAGTTTTACGATTACCCTGTTCATATAACATTTCATCTTTAATGCCAATACAATATTTTTTAAAGCAATATTGAATTTTTTAAACTTTAAATAAAAAAAAATTAATGTTTAACTTTTTGTAAAAGATTCTACAGATTAAGAATACATGAATATGATCTGTCCACTGTTTGAATGGATCTCTTGTTTTAATTTTTGCAAAAATATTTGGAGGATGTGAATTTGATTTGAATTATTTATTACTATTTCAACTTAATTATGGAACTTCCAATTACTTTAATATAATAGATATTGAGAACATTCCTTCCTTTTAAGAGAAATATGCACCGTAAATTAAACTCTTTAGCTTTTAAATTTAGTTAGTTTTATTCATTGAAATATAAATTGCGCTGAAAGAAAAGGTAAATTCTTTTTCATCGAAAATAATACTGATATTATATAGATTTCAAACGTTTGATGTTTTAGTTTTGGAAGAAAAAAAATGTCCATGTAATTTATTCCATAGAGATGTATAAGTGAAATAAGTAGTTTTCTAATAATTTTTAATATGATAGAATAAAAAAGAAAGAGACAACATAAAAACCTTTCAACATTGAGGTAGTTTCTAAAGATATTAGTTTATTGAAATGATAAATCTTAACATGTAGAAAAAAAATTTAAATGTTCTTAATTAGTTAAAAAAGAATTTTTTAAAATTTTGATACGCTAACAGGAGATTAATTTAGAATCCAGTAACATTTTTTTTTCATTCACATGATAAATTATTCTCTGCGTAATAAAATATTGCTGGATCAAAATTTCATCAGATAAAACGCTCCACAGTCATCTCTTTTGAAAATTCTATCTACAAGGTTTCAAATTGTTTGAAGGATTTCATTATCTGGAACAACAGACTAATTTTTCAATGCTGTTTACTAATGAGATTATTATGATAAACCTATTTTCTTTTAAGTTACTTTTTTTAAAAGCTATAAACAGAAAAAAAAAAAGAATGGAAAATAATACTGCGTTAAAGCACTGTACCGTAGAGTTATATTTACTCCCAAACTACATCTTTAATTATGAATTGTAATATTTTTTGAAAAAAATTTATAAAAGATTCGATGTTATACACTAAATCAGTTATGAATAAGTTCAATACAATTAAGCAAAATTCAATATAGAATATGATCATTCCGAAGAATACGAGAATAATCTTCAGTAATCCAATAATAACGAAGGAAAAAAAATTCGATATAAAAACCAACGTTTTTTATGGTGGCAAAGTTTATTAAAGAAAATTATTGAAATATTAATTAAAACTGTTAGTTATTTTTAACTTTAAAATTTACTTAAAAAGAGACATTTGTGAACGTATTAAAAAATTCATAATACTCATAAAATCAAAACATGCAATTGAAAGTTTGTAAGTCATTGTATTAAAAAAAAAAAAATGGGAACCAGAATTCAGAAAAAATTATTCTGATAAGACAGGGCACCAAATATTGGAAACTTTCTTTCTTGCGAATGATTACTGACTAAAAGTCAGCAACCCTTACTATCTCGGAGATAGTATCTCCCCTTTGTGAGTACAAAAGGTTTACGATACTCATGCTGCGTGGGGAGTGCCCGGTGCTCCCAGAGGGGGAAAGAAATTTTTTCCTCAATCCTAAAAGCTCCGAGAGGAAAGAATATTTTGACTTATTAAAACTATTGAAATATTAGTTAAAACTTGTCGCAAACGTCTAAATATTGCATTGTTAGGCGAGTACGAACGATTCCCAAAATTTCAAAGCTCTAGCTTGATGGGAAGTTGGTTAAATTAACGATCGAAAATTTGATGACACACACACACACATATTATTCACTGCTGTTAGTTACATTTTATCACTTAGCTGAAGAAATGTCTTTTTAATTTTCATAATGTATAGAAAATTAAGAATATTTATTCATTTAATACTTCAGGAAGTAAACATTCATTCATTTCATCTTCTGTGTTTGTAATGCATGTATAATTTCAGTCATGACAGTTCTTTTATTTCATTTGAGCAATCGGAATTAAAATATGTGTTCGGAACATATTTTATTACAAGTGTGTCTCATTTAATATTTAAAAATTATTAATACCAAAAAATTAACTTTGAAATGCTTAACTGATCTTTTAAAAGCATTAATTTAGCAAACAAAAATATCTCAATAAGCAGATCAGTCTTTTTATATGTTTATCAATTTGCCAAGATCTGCATGAAAATACTAATTTAAATGAATTCATTTGATCTTTTATTGTATTTTATCTGAGATTAGCATTTATAAGACTTGATTATCTTTAAATCTCAAAAATAATTTTATTAATAGGAATGCATGAGGATATGTATATTAATGAATTAAATAGGTGTACTTTTTTTTGCCTTTTATTTGGTAATAAAATTGAAAATGTTGTAGATATTCTTTGTCAAATAATAATTTATTAAAACAGAAACTAAGTTTTCTTAACTGTTATAGATAGGGGTAAACAGTATTGTATTTTTTAATGTATTATATATATATATATACGCTCACAACATTTTTATGACAAATATAATTTTTTTATTAAATATAGTTCATTACAAACTTTTCGAAATATGTATTCTAGATTGAAGTATCTTAATATATTTCTATTTTATTTGTGCATAAAAGTCAACTAAACTATCCAAAAAATTCACCAATACTTGAGTTCCTTGATATTGCATTTGAAATAATTGATAGTGTGTGATATGACATTTGATTTTATATATATTATACTGCAATAAATTGTTATTAAAACGCATTCTAAAAAAAAGAAAATTTAGTATTTCTGCTTACTTCAATCCTGAAAATAATCAAATTCATTTAGTTATTTTTTTAATCCTTGTGACTTAACGAATCTAATTCTGACGTTGATTGGAACATTAATTTTTGAAGTTTTACCAGGAGAAAAGAGTAATTTCTTAAAAATTCTTCTTTTTCTTTAATAATTTAAGTTCCAAGTTATACGATCACCTTGTTAATATTTTTTGCCTTTAGTGCTAATTCAATATCTTTTTAAAACAATATTCAAGTTTTTAAGCTCTAAAATAAAAATAATTAATTCTTTATCACTATTAAAATATTAATATATATATATTAATATTTTAATAGTAATAAAGAATGGAAAACAATACTGAGTTAAGACACTACCGTAGAGTTATATTTACTTCAAAATTACGTATATAGCTATTAATTTTAATATTTCTTTAAAAAAAAGTGTATGAAATATTCAGTGTTATACATTATATCAGTTGTGAGTAAATTCAGTACAATTAAACAAAACTTATTGAGAAATTTGATCATTTCGAAATATACAAGAACGATCTTCAGGAGGAAAAAAAAAAAAAACGAATTACTAAAACTAACTTCCATTTGCTACTACATAAATATATAACTTCATTTTACTTCTTAAAATTGGTAAGTATTTTTTAAAAAATATTTTTGAATGGTTCATTTTAATATGATAGAATAAAAAAAAATACATAAAACTCTTTCAACATTGAGATATTTTCTAGAAATATTAGTTTATTGAAATGATAAATCTTAACATTTGGAGAAAAAAAATTAAATGTACTTAATTTGTAAAGAAAAGAATTTTAAAATTTTGATACGTTAACATGAGATAAATTTAGAATCCAGTAACATTTTTTTTCATTCATATGATAAATTATTCTCTGCGTAGTAAAATATTGCTTGATCATATTTCCATCAGATAAAACGCTTCATAATAGACTCTTTTGAAAATCCTATCTGCCAGAGGTCGAATTCTTATTTATCATTAAGAATTTCTGTATTTATTATAAGCGATATTTATTTTCAACATCTTCACCTGAAGGATTTCATTATCTGGAACAACAGACTAATTTTCCGAAACTGTTTACAAATGAGATTATTTTGGTAAACCTATTTTATCTTATTATAAGTTACTTTTTTTAACAGAAAAAAAAAAAGAATGGAAAATAATACTGCGTTAAAGCACTGTACCGTAGAGTTATATTTACTCCCAAACTACATCTTTAATTATGAATTGTAATATTTTTTGAAAAAAATTATGTGAAAGATTCGATGTAATACACTAAATCAGTTATGAATAAGTTCAGTACAAACAATTAAGGCAAATTTTAATATAGAATTTGATCATTCCGAAGAATACGAGAATAATCTTCAGTAATCCAATAATAACGAAGGGGGGAAAAAATCAATTTCAATGTTAAGGGATAAAAATTATTTATTCTAGTACTTACGGTATTGAAAATCACACATTTTTTTTTTACAATTTTAATTACTTTAATTTCGATTCGCTAATTACTAAACAACTTCAATGTACTTCTTCAAATTGGTAAGTATTTCTTAAAAAAAAAAAAATTTTCCGGTTCATTTAAAATATCAAACAAAACTTTCAGGTAAGCAGCAAGAAGATAGCTAGAGCGCGATTAAGCCGAAAACACTTTTCTGAAAAAAGGATCACACAAGTTCTTACGAACTTCAATTTATTTTTTCTATTAGAATCAAATTACTTTAACCTAATTTCAATTTACTTTTATTACATAATTAATTTACTTCTTCAAATAGGTAAGCATTTTCTTAAAAATATTTTTCAATGGTTCATTTTAATAGCAAGAAGATGGCTGGACCGCAGTTTAGACGACAACGCTTTTCAGAAAACAAGACCGTTTGAAAAATGGTAAACATCCAGAAAAACAGTGTATTACTACGCAGAGAGTTTTCCCCTCCCCTCGGCAAGAGGATCATGAGCACGGTTGCTACAAACTGGTTTCTCCCAAGGACAACGCCTTGGCGATCAGCCTTTAACTAGAAATTAGGATTTGGCGGGAAAAAATCTTCAACCCCGTAAACTGAAGGATCCCCATAATTGTATTGGAACTTTTTTTAATAAGATAATGTATTTTTTTAAAAATACAATGAATATAAAATTCTTATTAGAATTTTTTCATGTAGCAAAGCTCAAAAAATTGGGGGAAAAATCATTTTCTTAAATATGTAATTGTTTTTGGAACTTTTTTTTTATGTAGCGGAGGAATAAGCCTTATCACACTACTTTGTAAGACTCGTTTATTTGTCATCGTGTATGACGCAGCCTCAATTGAGCGCCTGCCACACTGGAATGTTAATTGCTCAGATTGGCTCGTTTCGAAATAAGAATATTCGCTGAAAATTAATTTAAACAGAGAGCTAAACAAAATAAAATATTTTAAATACAAATCACACATTAACTTCGACTGCCATTTCTGTTTGAAGTTCACTTTCGCATTTATTGAACCCGATGCGCTTTTAGTTTTGTGAGTGATTGTACTATAGCGAAAAACCATTATCATTTAAGTAATGCCTCGCTATCTATCAACTTTTACATTTTTAGTGATTTGTATCTAATGCGGACTTTTTTTCCTTCCTATACTCGCTACGATAGATGGCGACACCAATCTAACATTTAAATAAATTTGTAAATAATCAAAAAGCACATGTACACGCAGTCACATTAATGTAAAATATAATCTACAACATGACTGTAATAGTAGATGTCATTAAAAATGGATATTCCACAATCGATTCTGAAGCAAATGTCATGAAAGCCAATTGCACTTGTACTTTAATCAAAGAAAACAATATTTTTATTGTGGTAGATACTCTCACTGCTTGGGATCGTTCATTTTTAGAAAAAGGTTAAATATTTTCCATACTTTAATTTTTGTGTAAGTGATGTAAAAATCACATTTCAAGTGATGAAATATTTGAAAGTGTTTGAACAGTAGTTCGTTTTTTTAATTTGATGCATACAGTAAGGAAACTGATACCTATTGTCAAAAGCGCGCGGAATTCTAAAAATTATTCCAAGATTTATACAAAACTGATTTAAAAAAAACAATAATTATTTTCACTTTTGTAATATTTATTATTCCCAGTATTCTGATCACACGTTATAACCTATATACTTTGAAAAAACTGTTAATTTTTTTCAATTTTTAGAGAAAAAATTCTTTACAATGTGTTTACTATTAGTATACACATGTATGTACATCAAAAATTTCAGTTTCTGTCAATAAATTAGAAATTATCTGTGTAGAAACTAAATTAACCTCCTCCTATCTTGTTGCGTAATGTATATTGGAATAATATGTAGGAAAATTATCTGACCTGTATGTTGTAGTCAACAGCAAGTTTTTAAATCTCTACTGAAATTAATCGTGTTCATCCTTCGAACTCATTACATCCTGTCACATTTTTTTAATAAAAAAAAAATCAGAATTTGTTGCGATGTTTGTCTAGAATATTGAGTACAGTTTTCAAATATACACCTTTTTAAACTATGCTTTAAAAAAATATTCAAGTTGTATTAGAGAATAATATGTGTATCATCAATAAGGTGATTAATTATTCATCAGTTTCTTTAGATTTATATACATCCTACTGAAACTTTTTAGGATATGTTCTTGAATAGAACCAATGTTTTATTCTGAGCACAATTGTCTTATCTTGATCATATAATAATTAAAATATTGGTGAAATATTTTCTCAACTAAAGTTTCATTTAATTCTTTGTCATATTTTTTTATTCAGTTAGACTTCAGTAGAAAGACTTATGGTTTTGAAAATTGATTAAAGTAAATAAGTGACATAAGTAGAAGACACTTGTCTCATGATATTGTTATTTATTTAATTAAACTCTCACAAAAGTTCCTTCAAATTTATATCTAATGCTTTTTCATACATTATTTTAAAGATTTCATTTCAGTTTATATTTATGATGAATTATTGTGATAATTCTCTTAATTGCAGTTTTGAAATTTCTTTCTTTTTCAGTTTTAAGCTTCAATGTAAGGATTATAGTGGCATTTTTATTTCAGTACCATAATCATTATTATCTTCTAATACTATTTTTGAAAATTATGCTAAAAACAATTGAAATTGATTTTAAGATAAATTTTATTTTGTGTATGCTTTAAACTAGTGCTTTTTTTTAAAGATGTTTTTCTTTGTAACTTAATCATTTAGAATTAAATCAAAATATGAATTACATTTTTTTTTGTAGAATTGATTAGTCGAAGCATAAAAACTACAGAAATAACTCATGTTGTTGGCACACATGGTCATTCCGATCACATTGGAAATCTGAATTTATTTGAAAATGCCCAGCATATAGTTGGGCAATCTATATCACATAAAGATGAGTACCTTTTGCATTCTTTTGAGGTAAGTGTTATTGCATGCCTTTTCAAACTTATATATAACTTTTATACTATTATAAATAATTTGAAATGAGAAAAAAAAAAAAAAAAAAAAAAGTTAGATTATTAAGATTTTCTACACAGGTTCTAAATAAGTTAATGTAACATTTAAAGCTGGTCAGTTGTATATTGTTATTTTTAACCTAAAGAAGGCATTACCAATTTTTGAATGAGTGATTTTAACTTTAGAATTAGCATAGGGGAATAAAGGGGTTAGATGAAACAAAAGTGCTGAAAAATTAAAATGTTTGCCAATTTTAAGATAAATTAAAAAAATTTAAAATCAGAAAAAAGAAGTAATGAAAAAAGTATGAAAAATAGAATTTTATTGAATAATGTGGAGTAAAAACTTTGACTCTATACATGTAAATTTTGCTATAGAGTGATGACAAATTCAGGGAAACAAGGGAATCGGGTAAGAATAAAGAAAAAGATTTGAAAAGAATGATAACAGTGAATACAGTTGGAATGATTGAAATGAATATCAATTAATAGTATGTATTATATATAAAAACAATGATGTATACATAACATATAAAATGTCATTTTGATGTGTGAAATTGTCTAATTTATTAGTTTTTTCTTCTAAATTTAGTACGCAAGTCAGGGCTTGCAAAAAAGCACCTTGGAATTGTTTTATGAAACATGTTTCATCTAGAATGTATAGAAGATATAGTTTATTGAAGGCATTTTTTTTCTCCTTCATATAATGATCTAACATGAAAACTTCAAATTCTTATTATCTGGTTTTTATATTTTATGTTTGATTTTTGTATATATTTCATTTAGGAGAAGCCTTACAAAATATCAGAAAATATTGAAATTATAGCTACTCCAGGTCATACACTCTCTGATGTGTCTGTCATTGTGAGGAATACATGCCTGGGTACGATAGCAATAGTAGGCATGTCAATTTTCTACCTTTGTTATGCTCTTATTTTGTTAATTAGAAATATTCTAATGCTTTACATTGACAGAAAGTTTGATATATTTCTTACCAAATTGTAGAAATTAGTCTAATATTTTTTAACTTTAGATTTAATTTATATGAAATATTAGATTGAAATTAATGCAAGCATAAATTTTTTTTTTATATATATAACAAAAATTATCTTTAAAATTTAAAGTATGCAATATAAGTTTTTATCAGAAAAATTAATTTCAACTATTCTAGGTGATCTATTTGAGAGGAAAGAAGACATTAAAAATTCTGATTTGTGGAAAATCACAGCTGGTAGCGAAAATCCTAGTTTACAGTTTGAAAATAGAAATAAAATTTTGCACCTGGCTGATTATATTATACCTGGTCATGGCCCAATGTTTCAAGTTACAGAAGAGTTAATCATCATTCATGAAATGCAAAAGGAATGAATATTGCTATTTGTAATTAATTTTTTTTATTTCAATAAGATAAGTTTTTAAAATGTTACAATTCTATTGGCATCAGAGCAATTTTAAACTCATTTCATTCTCTAAAAGAAGAGCATTTCATAACAGCATTCTTAGACATGAGAAATGACCATCAAATTTAATTTAGAAAAATTTAATAATAATGAACTTTTAATGTTTCTTATACATTAATTATGATTTGAGAATTTCTAGTTAATTCAGTGAGAGAGATTAATTTTAGTTTCTAAAAACGATATTTCATTTTTTTTTTAAATGTACCAATTATTTGTTGTCTCTGTTCCAAAGTAAAGTTTTAATTAAAATTTTAAAAGGATAATGATTGATATTTTTATCTATTAAGAAATAATCTGAATACTATTGTGTGCATTTTGATAGTCTATCAGATAACTTGAAATTCTCATGCTAATGAATATTTCAAAATGAGGACCATTCAATTATTTTACTAGCATTTTTAGTAAATTTATTAGTAAGTCTATAATATTCTGATTTATAACAATCAAATTATTTTAACAATTAAGTGAAGTATATATATATATAACACATCGATCAATAACTCCCGAGACTAACCCAGAGATGGCGCTCGTAGTAAACCAGTAACCAGGTCTTTCTAGAGTACTAACCTTTGCTTGAAACGTGTCATAATTTTAAGTCGATCGGACCAGGAAAAAGGTTTTTTGAAGTGAAGTGAAAAAGGTTTTTTCCAAGTGGG
>BMAW01121388.1:555791-586234 GCA_019974015.1 Nephila pilipes | reverse complement strand
AAAAAAAAAAAGATTTGGAAAAGCGTTGGAACGATTGTATCACCCTAAAAGGTGATTAACAAAAGGTGTTATGTTGATGAATAAAAAAAAAATTTGCAAAAAAAATGTTGTTTTCAATGTTAGTCTCGGGAGTTATTGATTGATGTGTCTTGATAGCTACATCTATTTACTATATACAAAGACTTGATTAACAATTGCATATATGAAAATGCTGAACATTTTCAAACAAAAATGTTGATTGTCCATGTTTAGTTATTAAATGACAATTGTCCTTATGACACAGATCTCGAAAATCATCTCATTTAATTTTTTTTCTCCCTCTTAAAAAGGCAGTGTAACCTAAACTACCTTATTTTAAGAGGAAATTTTTCTCATTAATTTTTATCTCCTAATTATATAATTATTATTGAGAATATAGTTAAAAATTAATGCTAGGGATGTAAATACTTAAACATTTATAGTTATTTAATATAATTTAATCAGTACAATTCTTAACCATTAGAATATCACATATTGATGTAGCAAAAAAAGTACTATAATTTCAGGTAGAAAAGCTGTAGCTTTTGTGTTTAAAAGTTGAAATTTAATGTCTTCAATGTATTTGGTGGGTGCAACTTTATTCAACTTTTCTACTTTAGATTATGTTATGCATTACTTAATCGGTCAATATGGAATTTGTAGCCTGATAAGTGCTCAGGTTGTGCTGTACATTTGCCTTGTGGGTCAATAAAATGTGGCAGTCAGTCTGAACAGATGTATCACATTTCACTGAATTGGAAATTATCGAAAAAGAAAACAAAGATAGTGACAATGAAAGAAGTGAATTAGAACATTGATGGAAAGAAAAATTGTTGCTTGTTTATTTAATTTCAACATTGATGAGTCAGAATTTGTGCAAATGTTCATTTGATTATATAATTTATATATATATTTTAATAATATGGTGATAAAGTTTACCAAGCCTGTAAAAATAAAATCTATTAGAAATCAACTGCTTTTATATATTACTGTTTATAGTTGTAAAATGTTACCAATGAAGGTTACATCAATATGGAAGAGAATAACTGAATAAATAAATATTAAGTGCCATGTTTCAAAATGCTTTGCTGCGACGTATTTAGCTTTACTGATGAACTTTCGTTTTTTTGTCATTTATGTATGCAGCTTTAGAGTGCCTTAAATTATGTTACTAGCCAGACTAATCTTAGAAATACATAAATTCCCCTTTCAGTGTGAAAGGGAAATTTAGACCTTTAAAACTTCTGCCATCTTTTTCAAGTTTCAATAAATTTAATCTCCCTAGTCTTTTCAAAAAATGAAATTATACAAGATAAATTACTTTTTTAAAAAAGTAAAAATGTATATTCAAGATGTGGCTATTATATAACTAGACTGATACTAAAACATTTTACTTTGATGTCTTATGTATTTACTTATCACCTTCAATCTACATACCCTTCCATTGTTTGAAACGACACTGGAAGTCTTCTGTCAGCTCTTTCAGGATGTGTGCCACTTTCTCTTTCACAGCTTCAACAGACCCAAATCTTGTTCCTTTTAATGCGGATTTCACCTTAGGAAACAGAAGATCTGGTGAATGGTCTAACACTGGAGATGCTGTGCTAGGTCTAGAAACCTCTTGACAGACAATGCAGGTATTTTCCCCCTTATTCTTTCATGGAGTTCAAATAGAACACGAAAGAAGGAATGTTGATTAATTGTTTGACTTTTAGGAACCCCAAAGAAAGAAACACAATCCTAAGAATATTGGAAAAAAAAAAAAAAAAAAAAAAAAAAAATTGCTTTGAATTTTCATTTCTTTGCTCCCTTGAGCTTTCTTTGAAGATGAGCTCTTCCAGTGCATGGATTGGCACTTCTATAAGTAAAAAAACATGATCCATCACACATTATCCTTTCCAATAAGTTTGAAATGGCCATTGAAAGTGACCCAAAGTGTCAGTACAAACATTTTTATGAGCTTCTTGTTGTTCAAACATGAGAATTTTAGGCACTATTTTGCATATTAAAATAGTTATGTAAAATTTACTGAACAGATTATTTATTTCTACTGTGTCAGAAATCACACGAATACTTAACCGATGTCAGATCAAACCAGATTACTGATTTTTTTGTTATTCTCATCCGTTTTTGACATGAAAGGATGACTGGGCTGTGCATCACGTTCAACAGCTTCTTCAAAATGCTTAAACCACTCAAAAATAAATTATAAGTTTCAATAGCGGTTTTTCCAAGTTTCAAAATTCGTCGCTCTATTCTTATTTTTTGTTTTCCCACAAAAATAAGTAACTAATGCGAACAAAGACAACAACTATATGAATTTGTTTACAGAAAAGAGGCACAACATTCAAAAGAGAATGCTTCCTGCTAAACAAACCGTTGTTTGATGCATGCATACTTCTGTTGCAACATATATTCATTATTTAATAAGCTCACCTCATAAATTTTACCTGTTAAATATCTGTGATAAAGGATTATTTGGAAACATAGATTTTATAACTTTATGAAAAAAACAATTTCTGAATTGACACAAATTTCAAGGCATTTAAATAACATGCATTATAAAGTATGAGAGTTCTACACATTTTATATTTAACATCTGTTTCCTTAAAGGCAACCCTAACTTATTTTTATCTTCATTCCATTGTCAGTCTTCTGAAACTGCATTAGGAATAAATAAAAGGTGCAATGCTGATCTTTCACCTCAACAGAAAATAAAATCAAAAGAAGGAACATTAGATAGGAGAAAAAATCTTATGAGTGATAAAATGGCAGAAAATTTCAAATATCTCCCATCTATTTTGCCACAGTTGAAAAGAAAAATATTTTTCAGTTTAACAAGTTCCTAGAATGAACACGGTAGCCAAGTGGTCATGACAGCAGGTTCACGTTTCATTTAAGCAGTGTATCCGACTGCAGTTTCTTCCAAGATTTGCCTGCTGTGGTTGCAAAAACAAATGGCAAAATCACTGTTTTAGGTGGAATCCCAATTCCATTAAAGCCACTATGTTTATCATGGTTCCAAGTTGGGTGGGGAAATGAAAGGCTTAGTAAATGTAATAAATTAGATCAAGGGAAATGGCAGTTTAAAGCTGTTTATCTCCTTATATATTTAATTTGACAATATGTTTTTTAAGCACTAAATCATTAAACTATATTGATACATTTTAAAAGGACCAAGGCACTTTTAACTAAGTGTTCTATGTGTGGATAGCTGAAGAGAAAAGTTTGAGATCATCTGCTCCAAATGGTCAAAGCAGTCAATTTCAATGAGGTTGAAACTTCATTTGAGAGATCGAAAGGCAAATACATATATTCCCAAGCAGTGGATGCAAGCTATACTCCTGGGTTAAGTTTCTATCACCATTTTATATTGGATATAGCTTATTTTATGTGAAATATTTAGGTATAGTCATCCCTAATAATCATTAAAATTAACTTTGAAAATGCTGTATCAAAACCGCACATGTATGATTGCAATGATAAAGCAATAATGGGAATACCTTTTATCTCTATATTCTCATAGTGTGGTTTTCATTTTTAAACCCATTAATTAATACTAGGTTTGCTTTAAGGTATTTTTTTAAAGTTTGCTTATGAACCCCTTAGGAGGCTTGTATGTACCTTCATTTGTGTATATACAAATAAATAAAAAGGAACTAACTGCATATTCAGACTTTATTTCAATCCAACCAATACAACATAAAGCCTCAATTTCAATTTTTTTTCAAGATTTTCACAAGCAATTAAATAAAATAAATCTAATAACATAAGTATGAAATGATGATTATGGACAGTTGAATCAGGCATTGCTATAATACAGGCAGAAAATTTAAATAGCGTCAGGAACAAGGCATCACAGAAATAATATTCTGTAAGTCTTAAGATTGTCCTTTTATTCCCGAGAAGGATATAGTCACTTTGAATTATAATTCTGTAATGTGATTTGGTTTCTCTCCTCGCTCATGTCTAGCCCACATGGCATAGAACAATCTTTCCAAGTTTGTTGCATAAGTTTTGACATTGAATAAAGGACTTTCAGTTCGGGCAGCCCAAACCTTTCCTCTGATGACCTTCAAACTGAAATGGGAGAAAAAATTGCAATATATAAAGCAAAATAAATAATTCAATCAAACAGTACTTTCACTCAAGTATGATTCAATATGTTTAAAATAATAAAATACAATTTAATTTACAAAGGATATTATTTTAAATTTTTTTTTTTTACTGTGAATCAATTAAAAAAAAAAAGCATTAAAACTTTATATTAATAAAGATACTACATTAATTGAAAAAGTGGCATTTGCATGAAAATAAACCAATTATGAGAAAATCTTGTTAATATGTCCACTTCATAGATGATATCTTTTATTACACTATTCCTGTCAATCTCGTAACATATAATTACTTTCATGCACAATTTTCAGTAGAAAGATTTATTTTTCCCCTTCTTATTTGAACAAATAAAACAAATTAGGATATCTACACCAGTCTTTTTACGAACAAATTTTTTAAAAATACTTACTATTCTTTGTCAGTACCCAATCGAACAGCAATATCCTCATATTCCTGACGACTGTGCGCTATTAATTCAGGAACACCCAAACAAGTTAATTGGGAAGAAGCTACTCGAGAAGCAAGTGTCTCGCCAGCCAGAGTGACCATGGGTGTACCAGCCCAAAGAACATCCATGCCAGTGGTATGACCATTACAGAGAGGAGTATCCAAGCATAAATCAGCCAGTTGACCACGTCGAACATGTTCTTCCTTTGCAGCAACATTAGAAAAAATTAATCTATTTTGTGATAGTCCAAGCTGAGTAGCAGATTGTAAAATGTTAGCTTCACCAACTGCAGGGAATCTCAGGAGCCATAGAACACTGTTTGGCACTCTTTTCAATATCTATGAAAAGTTATATTTTTTAACTTTACAAAACAAGTAATTGTTAAATAAATTATTTGATAATTATTTCACAAAAATAAAAATATGGAATATTTATACATACGCTTATTATTTACCGCCCTCATCTTTTTAAATGTTTACTAAACAAAACATTAGAGAGCCTAATTTTTATATGGCTACATTTAAAATTTAATATCAAACAAGTAACATAAAATCATATTTACATGCAATTAATTGGAGTGAACATAAAAACTTATAACTTCACTCGGTAAGAAATTATAAGAATGTAAACAAAATATTGCAATAAAAAACCAATTTTTAAATTCAAGGATTAATTAAAACAAGAGTGAACCTTAATTTAGCCATGTTTACTTTTATATATATATATAATGATTTAACTTTAATAACTTAATTTTCTATTATACCCCATTCCCTAATTCAAAAGTAAAGAGTTCATTCTTATTTCCTGATCCCATTGCAGATTATCCTTTCATTTATTGGATCATGCAGTAATAAAATTTGTTTAATTCGCTTTCCCGCGGTCATTAATCTGCCAAAATCCCCAATAGACTCACTGTCTTTTGTTGAAATTCTCTGGAATCACTTATCCTGTACAACATGTTCTATGACGTCTCTTATGGGAAAAATCCCTAATATATAATGGGATACACAACAAAAGAGTGCACTTTTTATCTTCTCACCAGTGCAGGAGGCACTGCAATTAAATCGTTCAAAAATGTAATAAGTTTTTTTCTTCAGTCCGTCCGGCCAATCTTGTGTTGCGTTTCCATAATGAGTGTGAGTGAATGTAAAGTTTATTGGCACAAGAGCTAGGTATGGCTAAGCTGAGCCAAACAAGATTCAACTATGGTCTCGACATAATGAAATTGAAAAAAAGAGACAAAAATTGGTTGTCAAGAAGGAGGGTCGAAAATAGAGATGGATCGCTAGGGTAACCCGGGGGTGTGTTACCCGTGCTTACAAAGGACAGTAAATCCCATAAGAAAGAATAAGATCATTAGGGTACCTCAGGGTGATGATGCCCGTACTTACCTAAGTAAGGCAAGTCCTTGAGGTCCCCGATATAATCCCCAGGGGCATGGTACCCCCAGATGCTGGATACTCATTTTAGTAGTCTCTTGTGGCATGCATGAGCTACAGTGGGACTATTCTTTCTCACTCGGTCATCACATGCATCCGCGTTTTCATAAATAAATAGCAAATAAAGTCAACAGTTGAACCTGATTTGACTCGCATTTTTTATTACTTAAATGTTGTTTACATGTTTAATTGTACTTAGTAAAGTCATTATATATATATATATAGTGTTAACTTTTACCTTTTTAATCTACGATTCTTCAATCTGTTATATACAAAATATTTTTAAAATTTCAATGAATACTTATATTTTAAAATGTAAAAGGATTAGATAATACAATTTATATTAATACTGACAACATACTCCTAATCCACTTTACATTAAACACTTATGAAATAGCAAACCACAAATAATTCATTTTTAAAATTAAAATTATCAACTTACATTAACCCAAACTTGGAGAGTGGCTGGATCAATTTTATACAGTTGATTGAAATTACAATACACAATTGCATCTTCTGGCAAACCATATTGTTGTCTGGAGGTAACTAATATGCTTTTAGGAGCTTCTTCTCCTGTGGCTGCCTTATTATTGATCTAAAAACATTAATATAAGTATGATATAAAACACTTTTGTCTTGTGTGGGGAATAAAAGATCAAATTAGAGTAATGACAACATTAGAGGTAGCTTCAATAACAAAATCTTGAATTTTTTTTAGCAAGTGTAACAAGGGATAGTTCTCATTCCATCATATATTAATGTTAATATTCCATTTCAATTTTTTCAAACAGCATAACTTAAAAAAATCACAATAATTCAGCACAATGCGGATGACAATTGCTACAAACTCGCAATTTTCACACTTTTAGGAGAAATCAAAACCTGAATTTACAATCCTTTAGCTACAAAACTTGGCACTCTGATACCAGCCTCTTCCCTTAAGTAGCAATACATATTTTAATGTTACTAAGCAAATAAAGACATCTATAAATCCCAATTTGATAAAGAAATTAGGTACCTAAAATCTTGTAACAAATCTAAAAAGAAAACAGTATTTTGTTTAATATAAAGAGGAAAAATTTACCTTAATTTCATTCACATTACGGAACTGGGATACATAATTTTACAAACAGGGTTTTAAAAAGAGTTTCTCTAAAAACAAATTTATCTGGAAAAAAGTCTATTACTTGTGTTAATATGACTGAAAAAGTATTAAATTAAAAAAAAAAAAAAAAAACTCAATGTCCATTAATGATATGATTTTTTTTTTGGTCAGAAAAACCAAAATTCCTATATACATCCTGAGAAATCTACCAAAACAAATATGTATATTAAAGTAGAATGGCTACATATAAGATGTTGTACCTGGTTTGTAGCTAAACCATTTTGAACAACTATTCCATTAACAGATGTTTGAACTTGTCCTGTACTGATCATGTTTTGTACTGGTATTGAAGGTAATTCAATAACTGTTTTCACTACTTCCACCTTTTCAATTTTGGGTTCCTCTTCTTCAGAAGCAATAGAAGTAGCAACAGCTACTTCACGAATTTTCTGCAAAAATAAAAAAATAAATAAAAGGCTTACACAAATTTAGTTATTTTATTATTCAAAGAACCAAAAAAACTATATTAACTTTCCAAACAAAGGAAATATAATTTAAACCTAACCTTGAAAAAATCGATTCTAATACCAAACTAATTGATAATGGCAATATTTTGTAAAATTTGTTTTGTACCAACCTAATTAAAAATTACAACAGATTTTAATTTAATTTAAAATGTAAAAATATACATATAGTTTAATGAGAAGTATTGATTACTGATCAAGATATTCAATTACATAAAATGTTTAGAACAGTTTTCTTCAAAAATTTAGAAATTTCAATAATCCACAAGCACTTATCTAAAACATTCAAATTTAAAAAGAAAAAACCTTGACTAAATATTAACATTTAACCAATTATTTCAAAATAATTACAGAAAAAAAAAAAAAAGTATTGTACTAACTGCTTTACCTTTACTTCAGCTTTTTCTATAATTGGTGACAGATCTGTAGCATTGACAATGCTAACATTATCAGGAACTTCAGATTTCCTACCTAAAGAGTCTTTATCATCAATGATTGCTCGTTCGATTAAATGAGGAAACATTTGCCAATGATCTCCCACAAAGAATGTATCGGGCATGTAAGCTAATTTCTCCGAATATTGGTGAGCTAGATTTATGGGAGAAGTAATTCGATCAGTTATTATATAATCCATGAAAGGGGCTCCACTAGTTCCAGGATAACCTAACCACATCACCTATTGATAAAGAATATTTTATAAATTACACGTACATACAATATATGCTGATTACATTGTGAAACACTAACTTCTCTTTATTTAAAAAATGACATGCAAATAAATAAAAAGAAAAGCAAGCCCTGTTAAACAATTAGAAAATATACTTATATTTTCAATAGGATTCATAGAAAAAATACTAAATTCAAGAATACTTAAGAGCAAATTGCTCTTTTTAAATTGCCTTGCATTATCACTAGTTTTTCATACTGATCATAAGGGAACTAAGATTTTTCACCATATTTTAAAAACAAATTATAAAATTTTTAAATATAACAAATTACACAACCCCAGAATCAAAGATTTTACATATACTTGTATGACCAAGATTCCCCCCCCCCACCTTGAATATAAATGTAAAATCTACTATGAACACAGTGAAGGTAATTTTTTTTTAACTTTAAATAATCAATATTTCAACCAATTAATAGCTATACAAATTATTACAAGTAATGGTTCTTGACCATTTCATGAATAAGGGAAACATTTTACACCATTTTAAAATTGGCAATCGTCATGTTTAAATATAACCTTATCTGCATTTTTTTTATACAGAATGTCAAAGTAGAATGTATGCAGAATGCAACTATGTTCCAATTTATTATTGCACAGGAAGGTTTGGGGGGGGGGGAACACTACCAAATCAATTGTTGCCATTGATAAAACATTCATCAGCTGTACTATTATTTCAGTTTATTGTGTCATGTAATTTTGTGCAATAAAATATATTTGGACAAATGGGGGAAGAAAAAAAAAAAAAAACATAATGACAATTCTACGAGAAAATATTGTCCATATAAAATCCCCCCCACCAACACTTACACATTATTTTGTATTTTTATTTTACATCTACACAAATTAAAATAAACTGTTACACACTAATATTTACTCTTAGCAACTTTATGGTCCTGTAAGGGTTAATAAGAAGTAAAAATTGAATTTTTAATTATAATATGGATAGTCTTTTAAGTTACACTTAAAAGACACATAATAGTCTTAGTAATTTTGAATCTCAGTGAAGTGATGAGACAACACACGTACTGGTACCCCCTCTCCCCAAATTTCCATACAGATTTAATGCACATCATTATCACTACGAGAGGGTCTTTAGTGGTACCAGGACTCGAAACCTTGACGCCATGAAAACAATGTCAGTCGCAAGTCAAACCCTGACAACTCTGATACTACAGCCATGAATTTTTAATTCAACTCATGATTTCAAAACATAAAAAGATAACAGACATTCCTTAAATTAGCAATTCTCCTTTATCTCAAAAATCCATAGGTAAGTTAATATAATTTCAAAATACAAAATTGATATTTCACTATTTTAAAATGTTCAAATACATATTTAACACTGATTGAGCTTTCAAGATTTATGTATGATCTTAAATTTCTCATTCAAAAATAAAAGAAAACTTAGTATTAACTTTCTATGAACAATTTTTTTTTTAAAATTTGAATATTGAAACACTAATTTTAAGATGTAAAAATACATACAAAAATATTAAATTACCTGTATAGGTGCAGGTCTCAAAGCAAATATTTCATTTCTGGCCCCTTTTGTATAACCATTCATATTAACTAAAATATGAATTCCATCAGCAAAAATGTGGTCAGCAGCTTTCCCATTGCAAGGAATCTATAGATTAAATTATATCAGGTCATAAAAATTCCATTTTAATACATACATACATACATATATATATATATAAATATACTAATTCATACCAACCTGGGAAAGATCAACAAAATGTTGGGTTTCTTGAGCTATTTTGGACCTAAAAGTCGTGCCATCATCTGGGCTAAGTGCATAACAAAATATCTGTAAAACAAATATTTAACTTATTATACTTAAATAAAGCTATTAATTCTAGACAATTAATGTGACAATGTATTTTTGCATGCCATAGAAATAGAAAATATAAAATGTAGAATATTCAGGATTAATTTCAAGAACGCATTTTTAAAATACTCAGTATTAAATAAATTTATATTGAAAAAAAATTCTTAATCTCTTTTGTACTTGCTAAACAGATTCTCATAATAGGCTCATTTACCAATCTCAATAATTAAAATTTTAGAGTTATAAGACAAGTTTTAGTTTATTCACGTACTAGAAGTAACACGAGGGCTATTGGCGATGGACCTCATAATTTTGAACCACGGTCAAGTGACAAGGACAACACCTGAACAGGCACCCCCTCTCCTAACTTCCACACCACACCAACAGGAGGACTTTGAGCCCCGACAGATTTAACATGCATCAGCCTCGGCTACACGATGGGTCTTTAGCGGTTGAGGATCGAACCCGCGACTGAACGACAACTGCAGGTCACGAGGCCGAAGCCACGGCCGAGTTATAAGACAAAAGCTAGGGGCAAAAACTAAGCGCATGTTATTTGAAAGTCACTAAAAAGCCGGTAAAATAGATTTAACAATAAAAAAAATCCCATAAGAATACATTCTTGACAAAATCAACGCATTTTCTACCAAGGAGAAAACACATACGAATGTTCTAAACAGTCAACTTACTTCAACTTTATCTCTGTTATGCATTCCAGGTACACTTTGCATAAGATGAGAAGTGGGATGATTTCCAAAATCGGAGCTCACATATCCAATTCTGAGAACTTTACTTTTTAATTCTTTAGCATGCTGATAAGGAGGCTTGTGAAGCACTTGAATCTATAAAAAGAATATCATAAATCCAAAACATTTCCTAGTTATTGTACTTTTATGTACAGATCTACAATAAAATTTAATTTACATTAATTTGAAACTTGCTTTGGTTTTATTCAAGAGAGCATTTTACAATCAGGTTAATCAAATCTTTGATCAATTAATAATCAGATCCAGTAATATTCAATTCATTTGTCAATTCTAAAATATACATTCAACAAATAAATGGCAAGTTAAATAACACACACACAACCCGTTAGTTTTTTAAAATTTCTTTTAAGATCCCTAGTTAAATTATTTTACAAACAAATTAACAGAAACAAAGTTTAATTCAAAATCAACAGCTCATTAAAAAAATCGAGCAATGTAAAAAAAAAATCTATTAATCACTGATATAGAAATCGATTCAACTAACATAAAGCAAAATGCGAGTCTTGATTGTTCATAAAGTTTTTGACAATGAACGTTACATTGTAATTCATTTGTAGCAGAAACTTCAAATTAAAAAAAAATTAAAGAAAACACAGTTTATGTAACAAATAACAATGTACAAATATGAGATTTTCACAATGAAGTTCATTTTCAAAAAAGTGTTTACCTTTTCTAAACATAAGTTTGCATGTCGGGCAGCGATTGCTTTTCTAAATTCGTGAGAAAGAGGATATAGCATACTGTGATGAGGATGGACTGATGGTAATCTATTCTTTTCTAGCTGATCTGCTACAATAGAGACCAGTTTTTTCATACGAGCCTCATAATCAGTCCAATCGCAAACAATCTGGGATAAAAAAGAAACTTGCAATTTACACAGGTTTTAAAATAGTTCTACATCTTTTATAAAATACCCTCTCTTTGAAAAATTTATATAACTACATCACTTAAAACAGGTAGGTAAAACAATTAATATATAAATAAAGATAGGCATATATTTTATAAATATAAATTCAGCCACAGAAACACAGGATCTCCAGTAGCACCTCATTAAATTTGAAGATAGCACATAATTTTTTAATGTTACTTCAGAAAATGAAAAATATAAACATATGCATGACAACTAATTTATTCAGTCTGTTCTAACATTTAATACAACATTATCCAATAAATACAAGTTAACTAAAATTCATTACACAAAAAAAAAAAAAATTGAAGTTGGATTTAAAAATGCCACCTCAATTGATAAACAGCAATAAAATTAATTAAATACCTGTAATAAAAGCAACTATATGTACCAAAATGAAATATAAACAATTAAATGTATTCATACAATGTCAAAATAAAATTCAAATTTTTAAATAACTTACCATTATTCAATACCAATTAAATAATAGAGCTGCTACAGCTTTAAACTTTCTAAAAGATTATGTAAAAGAACATTCACCTGCAAACAATGGGCTAAGTTGCAATACGCATCTGGGAAATCTGGTTTCAATTTCAAGGCTGTCCGATAAGATGCAATTGCTTCAGGTATATTGCCAGAATCCTGTGAAAATATATTAATAAATATTTCTACTTAATTTAATCATGCATGTTTTTTGTGCAGAGAGGAAATATTACCTTATGGATAGAAGCTAAATTGCTATGCGCATCAGCAAAAGCAGGATTTATTTGAATAGCTCTAGAGTAACACTGCAAGGCACCTTGTATGTCTCCCATTTCTTTCAAAGTATTACCCATATTAGAGTATGCATCCGCAAATGTTGGCGATATTCTTAAAAAAAGAAGTCACACATAAAAGACAAATTATTCCATTTCAACACTAAAAATATTTATTACCTATAACATACAATCAAAATACATTGAAAAGGGAAGTATAAAAGATTCAGATGTTAAAGAGGCTAAGTAATTTTTCATTAAAATAATATATATATACTAATTTCATCAGAAACATAATCACCACATTCTATGTGCATGAGTAAAATATTGAATTGGAATCAAAGTAATCTATCAATCAATAACAATAAAATATACTTTCTAGAAAAAAAGATTTAAAATCAATATGAGCAGAAATTTTAATTTTACATTCTATGCAAAAATACAAGGTAATCTTTGAGCTCAATTTTTAAATAGCAGTGATTTAAATCCCATTTCATGGTTTAAATGAATGATACTATCACGACTGACCAGTTAATTTCATAAAAATATTAACAAATAAAGATAACATTGCAAATACATATATTAAATATATATATAAAATAAAGGTAATAATACACACACATACATAGAGTAATACCTCATAATAAGGGACACCCACTGGATCAGGCATTTTGTTCCCTTAAATAGAGGTACTACTGTATGTATGAGTAAAATCCAGAACATTCTATAGCAGAGAAAAATTAAAAACATTCCAAAGAAATATTTCAATTTGTAATGGATGCATTTTATTTACTAGAAGGGAGAAATAAGTTTCAACTTAAATTTTTTAAAAAAATTACATTTTAACTTTATTTCAAATATTTCATATGAATAACAATTAACCAAACAACCATAATTAAGATTCAGTAACAAATTAATAGTCTATACATGTTTCATATAAATGGTACATGAAAAAATAATTTTTAAAATTGAGGCATGAAGAACCTGATAATTATTAACTATTTTTTTATTTGTGTATAACTTTAAAACTACCAATTAGTCTTCTTCTGTAAGAAACACTTTTTTTACTATTTATAACTCACTTTTTTCTAATTTCTTAACTAATAATTTAATCATTTCTCATTTCCTTATCACTAAGCTTTTAGCCTTGCTTTGCTTTTAATTACATTTTATTTTAAAATATCAGACAAATAAAAGGAATATAGTTAATAATAACAATTAACTTTATTTGTTTTATGCTTTTATTACATTACATCAATAATCACTGCAGATTACGTTCAACATATTCATCATTTACGATGAATTGCACAGATATCTTTGGAGTGTTTCTCTCAATGAGATACTGTGCAAATTTATTACACTCACCCCTTACAAAGCACCCTCTACAGGTACGCAATAATACATCTAATGTTTTGTTAAATTTAAGCATAGACATATATATATTTTAAAGAATAAAGACTTACCTTATAGCTTCCTTATAATGCATGAGAGCTTCATTTAATTTTCCTTGCTGCTGCAACACACTGGCTAAATTGGAGTGAGCAGCAGCAAATTCTGGAAATACCTATCAATGAAAGGAATATAAAATAAAGTCAACTGCACTAATAAAATCTCTTTCCTGATCTCTCACATTTAAATACCTATAAATATTGTATGCATTAGATTAAATGTCATGATAATTTTTGTGAAGCTAAATAAGGCCAAACATGTGTATTTAAAAAATGTGTCATTACACCAAAATTAATGACCTTGGTATAACCACATGAGAGTTACCATTGATTTTTGGCTCAAATGTCTTGTACTCAAAAACAGGCATCTCAATTGGGGGAAGGACTCCCCCCCCCAATTTTTAAAAATCCATTGCTCCCAAGCATATATCCAGGACATTCAAACAATGATTAAGTAGTTATTATTTTATTCAGTTTTTTGATAGTTCTCTGACAAATTACTTGGAAATTACATTGCAAAATACAGTAATATTTTCTAATAGATAAAACCTGGAGTAAATTTGGTTTGGTTTTATTAAAGTTGCATTGGAAGCAACACAAGGACTATTGGCAACTGACCCCGTAATTTTGAACTTCGGTCAAGTGATGAGGACGACACCCGAGCTGAACCTCCATCTTCTAACTTCTATACCATGCTAACTGGAGGACTCTGGGACCTGACAGATTTAATGTGTATCAGAGCCAGCTATACAGCATGTCTTTAGTGGCATTAAGGCTTGATACCGTGACTCAAGGAAAGCCGCCGGCCTGTGGCCATGACCGTTAGGTTACAACGGCCACAAACTTAGGAGTAAAATATTTAAATCTTTAAACTTTACTTTTGTATCTTATTTTAAAAATATTATTGGACTTGTATTTATTAAAATTTAATATCAACCTACTTCAAGTGCTTTTAAGTACAGTCGAGTAGCTTCTTCAATAAAGCCTTGTTCACGTTTGATATTAGCAAGATTGTTCAGTGAATCGGCATGCGTGGGACATAATCGTAAGGCAGTGTTGTAGCAATCTTCAGCTTCTGAAACAAGACCTTTTTCTTTGAGTGCATTAGCAAGATTACAATATGCATCAGGAAAGTTAGGTTGCAGTTCTATTGCACGGCGATATGTGTCTATGGCCAGGTCAATTAAACTGAAAAATAAAATTTTATTTTTAATGACCTTTTACATACATTACAATTCAAAAAGATTCCTTCACAAAATAATCCTGTTGAAAGAATTCTAAGAAAGAAGTCTCAGTCAGGAGAAGAAAAATGATTTTTCTTCATTAAGTGAAGTTTACTAATTTACTTTTGAATGTCCAGATACATTTAGGCAAAATAACTTAAGTTAAAATAAATAATAGGAAAAAATAGATTTAGCAACTTTTATCAAAAGAAAAAATTCCAAACAGTGCTTTTATAGTTTTTTTGAAATTTTTTTTCCGTTTAGAATAATTGAATGGTAATTCAGTTACCAATTAAAAAATTGGAAGCACTCAATGATAATGAAATACTTTCATATTATAAATAAAATGAGTCAAATATATACTTGTTTCAAAAATTCAGACATAAAACATTAAGGAAAGTTAAAAAGGAATGAAACATATGAGACAATATTTAAAGAATGTTCTGCATACCCTTGTTCATAATAAACACATGCTAAGTTTCCATGGACAACAGCATTACTTGGATTTAAATTCAAAGCACGAAGATAAGCAGCAACAGCTCTAAACAAATAAATGCAACTGTTAAAACGGAAATTTATAAAATATTTTCTTCAATTTATTAAATATTACTTAATTTTTAAAATAGTGAGATTATGCATAAATATATAAGAAAATAAATTTACCTATCAAATATTCTGGCCTCTTTTAAAACATTTCCCAAATTTATATAAGCATCTAAGAAGTTAGGATCCAATGCAACAGCCTGCAATAATTCAGATTATATTAGGGTTTAAAATTTAACTATGACAGGCAGTGCATATATTATAGAGTTATTACTTGCATAAGAATATACAAGGAAATTCGATATAAAAAAAGGAAGAATTTTCCTTTAAACAAACAAAAAAAACAAAAAACTTTTACCAGCACAATTGAAAAAAATAATTTACCTTTTCAAAATGATGTATTGCCAACCATATTTCCCCCTGGGCATTGAAAACACACCCTAAGTTACTCCACGCTACAGCAAAAGTAGGGCACGTCTCTATAGCTTTCAAATAGCAGGCCTTTTGTAAGGTTCAATAGAAGAATCACATAAAAACACAACATAAAAATAATGTTATCTTAGGAAATAAATAAGGGTCTATTTCTCACTTTTGCAGTCAGTGTTCAGGATGCGCCGAGCAAATTCGCAACGCAGATCGCAGCGCTGTTTTCCAGCCAGAGTGAATGGATAATTCAACACAAACAGAAAAAAAAAAAAAAAAAACATCCCTCCCTCCCCTCAAAAAAGAACATTTTATTAAAAAGGAAGGTACCGATAGAAAGTAAGCCCTTCTTCACTCTGCCTGAAACGCTAAATGCAGCAAAACGCAAAAAAAATGCAGCAAACGCAGCAAAAGAAAAAGCGCACGCTTAATTGCCACAGAATCACTGACTGCAAATTTCCTTTCTTTTTAACATGCACATGTCATGTTAAACTAACAAAAAGTAACAAAAGAACAAAATAAAAAGGAACCTCCTAAAATTTCATTTAAAAATTCTATCACTTACTGATAATTAACTAGTCCACAATTCCTACATCTTACTTCAGCATCCCTTTACTAAAAGTAGGAGGGGACTGGTAATAAACTGTGGAGAAAATCAAAAGAGGGGATCTTATAACAAATCGAGAGAATTTGTTTTGTTTAATCTCACTTGTACATTTAAAATTTTTCAAAAAGTAAAATTAAAAACTTTCAATATTCTCCACATAATTAAAACCCAGCATTAGCACAAACTAAACATTTTATTATTACCACAGAACTGGAGAACGTTGTCTGTTCCATACAGCTTCACGATCCCGGATGCTAAGAGATCCACGTGCAGCTTACTCTTAGTATCTGCCTTTTCTCCTGAGAATACGCAAAGCCCTACTATTAGCGCTATTTCTTAAGGAAGAAAAAGAAAATTTCAGATTAGATGAGTCCTGTAATCCAAATCACAAGAAACAGCTGTAATCAGCCTTCCTTTATATCTATGTTTTTTAAAAAAGTGTACAGGAAAGGGTAAATAATTAAAACTGGAAGCAAGAAAGAACAAATCATAACAAACACACATTTAACATTTTTATAAAAAATAAATTTGTCAGCGATTCTTAACTTGTGATAAACCAACTCTCCATATGATGTATGTTTACAAAGATCGAATTAAGGAAAAAGGAAGAAAAATCAAAAGCTTTTACAGTAATGTTATATCTTAAAAATAAGAAACTAGCAAAGAGAAGAGTCTACCTTAAAAAATTTAAATAAAAAGTATGTTTGTAAATAAAAATTATGTATGCTATCATACAAATTTTTTTACTATGCTATTTGAAACAATTGCCTCAATATTCATTTAAACACAACAGGAGGAATTAAACAGTCAATACTGAGTAACAAAACTGATTGAACAGGTGAGATTTTAATTATTTTTTTTTTTCTACTTTTTCCCTACATTTAAATTTTATAATATAAAACTAAAGGATTGTAAACTAAGTAAACATTCCATGCCTTTGAGATTTTTCATTTATTTAGATGTTAGCTACAATACTTTCTATAACATTCAAAGTTAAAAATCGCTGGCTTAGAGTTAAAAAAAAAAAAAAAAAAAGGGGGGGAGCAACTTCAAGTACAATAGCAGTTTCACACTATAAATATGAAAGATTTTAATAATTTTTTCTCTCATTCAAACAGAATTAAGTAGCATGCATAAGAATGAAGAAAAATATCAGCAATATTCATACTAAAAGAGAAAGAAACAATGATTTAAGGAAGGCTGCTCTGCATATACTCACTTAAAATTCTTCTATAAAAAATTAAAAATAAAAATTTCAAAAAATAAATAAAAAAAACCCACAACACAATATTACAGTTAACATATTTTTTTTTTCATAGGCAACATAAGGGTATGCAGGAAAATATAATTTTAAGGTTATAAAAAGGCCAAGTTTCAATGAAACATACAAAGAGCATGCAGAACAAAAGTCATGCGACAGCGCAAAGTAAAAAGCATCTTTCTTTGTACAGAGTGGGGAAAAAAAATTATTAAAGGGAGAAACCTATCAAGTTATATATTTATTGTATTTCAAATCTTAAAATTTTTTAAAACATTGTAGTGAAATTTATTAGGAGGTCTTAAGTTTCTTTTTTACCACTCAAAACAAAGAAAAATGCTTCCACTTTCAGAAACGTGGAGGGGTAAGCGCCAGAGCAAGTGCGTCTCCTGAAATTTAAGTGATAAGCAAAGATGCAGCATTAAAAAGTTCACAAAATCTCCAAGAATGACCTATAGTTCATAGTTCTTCTAAACTGTCCAGCTAATCTCCTGTAACTAACATTGATTCAGTATTAGAAGATAACTGGAATCAGACAAATTAATTCATCCTTACATAAGAAACTTGGCCTTTTAGTATTTTTAAAATAAAAAAAAAATTCATTTAAAATATTCTCTCTGCTTCTATAATTATTACTTAATAGTGTTGTGTTAAAAAGCACTTAAATTTTACAAACAATTATGTTAGATGCTTGCGAAAGAATGTAATTAGCCTTTTCCCCCATGAGATACAAAATTGTGTAAGATATATATATAAGTAAAATATTATTATTTGAAGAGAAGAACAAAATTTCAAAATTAATATTTCTTTGATAGAAAACTTGACAACTAATAAAGCTCTATAAAAAGCTACGAAAAGGGGAAAAAGATAAAAACTTAAGAAACTAAGTAATGAATTGTCTAAAAATTTTAAAACACGGTTAACCTTTAAATACAGAGTTACAGTTTAATATTTTAAACTACTATTCTTGAAATTATAGATAAAACTGTCAATAGTTGCCTATGAATAAAATCAAAAATACAATAGAAAATTTGAAAAAAAATGACATATGTACCTTTGCTTCATCTAATCTTCCTAATGCTTTTAAAAGATTACCTAAGTCACTCCTAACACAATACAGATCCTGAAAAAGTAATTGTTAAGACATTAATCTTAAATGTTACTCATGTCATTAAAATATCAGTCACCTTTAAAAAAAATTACAAAATGATTAATATAATTTTTTTTGAAATAACAAGAGATTTAATAAGCTACAACTAGGAGAGATTTGCAAAAAATTTATATAAATAACTGAAAGTCATATTTCAAGTATGTCCTGAAATTGTTTTTAAAATAAAAAATGAAGCAACCAGATTTGTGCAAAGTTGAAATTATATTTATATAACTTTGAAAAAAAAAAAATTGCTCCAAGTCTAATAATAACACCCAAAATGTAGTAATTCAAGTTTACTTATACTAGAGCTATAAAGAAGACAGAAAACTACAGAACTGGACAGAACAGTAATTATTCCCAGAATTTCTTTTTAGCATTTTTTTTTTTACCAATGCAATGAGAAAAATTAACCCCAAAATTGCATTCACTATTCAATACACTTTTTGAAAATCAAATACAAGAGGCAAATCTGACCGGGTAATTTTAAATTTAAGCCAATTTTCTACAAATTTCTTTCTTTTTAAAAAAAATGTAAAAACCTTAAATTCTTAAAGCATGAATTTACACATAATCTCTAATTTAATTTCACATTTAAAAAAAAATACCTAACAAAGTTTTATTAAATTCCAAAATACTTACAGGGTTATACTGCAATGCTGATACATAAGCCTGAACTGCTTGTTCCATGTCTCCAGCTGCAACCAAAGCAGCAGCGAGATTGATGTAGCCATCAATAAAATCAGGTTTTAGTCGAACAGCATGCCTATAATTTTCCAAAGCCTCTTGCAACTGCCCTCTTTCTTTGTAGACATTTCCAAGATTGGAGTATGCCTCCGCCAACATTGGATTTTGTTTTATAGCTAAGGTGCTAAAATGGGCTGACCTTTAAAGAAATTTCAGTTACTTTTTTGATCCCCTAAAATTTGTTCCCAAAATAACATTCAAAAATAATTTTTCTTCTAAATAATAAGTATAAATATTTGATAGAGAATAACAGTTACCTTTTTACATCAAAAATGTCATTTTTAAAAAAAATATTTCATACAGTATCATAAAACAGATTTGTATTTTAATGAAAAAAAATATATAATTAAAATTCAACTTTTAGTTTAGTTTCCAATAGTTTTTTTTAGTTTAGAAGCAAATTTAAATGGACACATAGAAAACTATCTTCTTCAATTCGAAATGTCACTTAAACTTAATCACTTTTAAGAAATTTGAAAACGCCTTTTGGTTACCTCATTAATTACTAAAAAACACAATTTTGAAATTTTGATACTTCATTTTATTCAATATATGAAATAATTTTTTGAAAATGCATTACACATATACATTACCTTTTTACAGCTAAATTTTTGAATATCAAAAGGATTTCCATCATATTTTTCTAATAGATATCAAGCTATTAGTTCATTAAGCATATTTTCATTGGTTAAATTATGGCTATCTACTTCAGTGTATGCATGTGGGGTACCTTTTAAAGTCTTTAAAATATATTTCAAGACACAATGAATAAAATATAATAGCATTAAATACTTGTAAAAACATAAAAAACTTTACATAACTAGTTTTGTCAAATAAATGTTACTGACAGTTGAATACATTTAAAACATAAACCATTACTGTAACCTATGTTTAAAAAAAAAAAAAAAAAAAAAAATTAATAATCATTAATATAATTTAACTCATTAATATAATTTACACAAAATAAATCAAATCTACCTTTTAATATTTACTAACATTTAGATATCAAAACTAATCATGCAAAGATTAAGTAGAAAGAGAAAAATATGAATTGAATGCAGTGCTGAAAAGCAGTTATTGCATTAGAATAAATTTTTGTAACACATTACGGTAAAAATCTTGGAGAAAAAAAAAGAGAAAGAATTTGCTTACTTGTCCAATCTTCTACACTGAAAATGAATTGAGCTGAGTAAAAGCAAAACTCCAGTATTTGTTGAGTCTTGCCTCCATAGTTGCATGCAATGACGTTCAGCATTCTCATAGTCACCCATTTGATATTCACGATGAGCTAACTCAGCTAAACCTAAAGACAGGATTTAGAACATATCAAAAGAAATTGCAATTAATACATAAGGCAGCAAAGTTACAAAACAAATTTTAAATTTAAATATTACAATCAAATTTTAACTAACTGTTAATATCTTATTGTAGCTCATAATTGTTCACAGATTTCTCTCTCTCACATAAAATTGTAATAACTTTGCATTTAAGTTACAGGAAGCATTATTTTCTAAAATTAATAAGCTTTAAGGACAAATTGAAACAAACAACTGCCTTCAATAGATTTCTATACTTCTAAAAGTTACTAGGAGGATCAAAATAGTAAAAAAAAAAAAATTTTTTTTTGAAGCTACACATCTACTTAAGATTAAGGCATACATATAAAGATAAGTATATACAGAATTCAAGCTTCACATCAAAAAAGGCAAGCTGAATATCTTAGCTTCCAAAATTTACCTAAGTTAAATCTGTTATACTTTTTTGAATTAAATGAACCTTTACAACTGGTGTTTTTTGCAACTGAACAAGTTAAAAAATATTTATTTACTGCAAAGGATGGAACTTTCAATGGGAAAAAGAGATGCATTAAGAAACTATATATTCTTTTATCTTCGTAAAAGGCAAAATGACTTGGTCATAATGCCACCTATCCCTTTAATACTGTATTAGTAATTCTAATATTTGACTAAAATTTTCATGTTTTGCTATTTTAAATCTTTCATATTTAATGCACAAAGGGTTAAAAAATTGTTAAAAATCTAAGTTAACAATACCTCAAAAAAAAAGCATGCATATTTAGTCAAATTCTACATTGAGTTTTTTTAACATTTTATTTTTAAGTAATTACATATGAAGGTATTAACACTGAAGACCCATTGAGCTATAGTATTTTGATTCTCATTCTATTAATTTCATACAACAAATATCCATACACAAAAAAAAAAAAGGACACCATTAAGAAAAATATTAATAAATACTAAATTTTATTTTCCACCACATAGATTAATACACCTTATTTGATTGCATCCAGACACTCAAAATCTAAAAGAAAGGCAATGTTCAGTAATGTTTTTCAGCAAAAATATTTATTCATTTAATTTTTAATTAATCAAGCAAACATCTGCTAAATGTTATATTTTTCTCTAAACCATGCATGTTATTGAAACGAGATAGAATGAGTGAGCAGAAGTTAAATTTATGGCACATGAGACAAACATTATGTATTCGAGAAAAGATGAAAATTGGTTGACAAAAAGTAGAGTCATACACAGGATTGCTTGAGTATACCAAAAGTATATGACTCATGTTAAACCTTTGATCGACAAGAACGAGCCCAGCTTGCATTCGAATAGCACATCATAAAGCGCAGATGGGTTCAGCCCATTTGAAGTTTTTCGACCTGAATGGTTACAAACAAACTCTACATGCATAGCGAAATTTTTCTTAAATGGGTGTTGATGAGCCGAGTTCATCCACGTATATTAACTTGGTTTGGGGTTTCAGTCACAAATGATACCTACTGGAAAAAATAAATTTGATAGCACACAGGGAACAGTAAGGGCACTATGAATGTTTTTGAATAATGAGAGAAAATGTTACTGATCTAGTTGTTGATCTGGTTAATTTACAGAATTATTTAGTGAAAGCTAGATAATTCAGATAATAAATAAGTTTTATGATGAATAATTCCATGTTTTAAAATGGATCACAATGTTTTAAATTGCATGCATTTATTTACATATTTTAATTTAACATTTCATGAACTAATAAACATAATATTTATCATATCAGCAATTGTTTAAAAGTGACAGCTGCAATTGTTGTAAATATTATTATAATATACCCCAAATAATTCTTCACAGACTATCTGTAAAAAATGAGCTAGTTATCTATATCATCAGAAAAGGGTAGAAATTTCAGAAGCAACTGGTTGGGAGAAGGGAGAATACTGCCATTTTCGACGATCTTTTGGTTGCAATGCTGCATGTCGTAAGAAAGCAAAATCTGTTGATTCTCCAAACTGTTAGAGGGACTAAAGACATGAAACACAGTAGGGGGAAAAAAATTACTGTATACCTAGGGGTTACAATATCTATATGTATCTAATAGAGGCTAGTCCTGAGGGAAAAATGAGAAGGAAACATTAATTACCCACTTTTCTTTAAGTATATTCCCATGGAATCAATATTTAAAATGAAAGTACAATGAGATGCTACATAAAATTCTTACTATATCATTAATTTTTATTTTTTAAAATAATTACAAAGGGAATATACATATATTTATTTATATACATATTTAAAATATATTAATAAACCTATTTAAAATGATTAAATAGGTATATTTAATCATTTTTTTCATGATTCCAAACTTATTTCTTTTTGTTTATCAAACTTATTTCTTTTTGCACCAAGGAGTTGTCCGGTGGAGACAAAAAATGGTGGATAGGAAAATTACGTACAGAATAGAAAATGATTAAAATTTCAGAAAAACTGAATGATTTCAGAGTTACATAGTAATGAGCTTAATAAGGTGTTGACCCACCTCTAGCCTGGATGCAAGCTGCCACACGACGTGGCAACCCTGATGGTCTCCTACAGTATTTCTTTGCCAAATTTGCTCCAACTGTTGGGCTAGATCAGGGGTTGCCAAAGTGGTCTATTTAACAACAGTAGGGGGTCTATCTGACCCAAGGGGTCAAATGGGGGTCTATTGGGACTCGAAGAAAAAACAGTTCTTAATACGCAAATCACACATATCTAACTGCGTACGTAAAAATTTAAAATATTTTTATAATTGACTTAATATTATATTCTTTATAGAAAATAAAATAATAAACCAGAAAACAATCTGATTTCTGTAGCTACTTTACTTACTGTTTCTGATTTATTAAATATTTAGACTAATATATAGTTTTATTTTAATTACCTGAAAATTACCTTTGTGGGGGTCTATGGAGATTTCGAAAAATTATATAGGGGGCGATGATCAAAAACGTTTGGCGACCCCTGGGCTAGATCATCAACATTTCCTGGGAGATGGAGTCACCTCTCCATTCTATCGAACAAATCATTAAAGTAACGAACCATCCATCATATCAAAGTATCGAACTGAATAAGGTGTTGACCCAACCCTATAATGGATGCAAGCTGTCACACAACGTGGCATAGAGTGATAAAATCTTCTTGATGGTCTCCTGTGGTACTTCTTGCCAAATTTGCTCCAATTGTTGGGCTAGGTCATCAACATTCTCTGGTAGATGCAGTTGCTTTCCCATCATATTCCAGACATGCTCGATTAGAGAGAGACTGGCTGGCCAAGGAAGTGTTTGACAAGCTGCAAGACAGTTCATAGCAACATGCGCCTTATGTGGTCTGGCATTATCTTGCTGAAAAATAAGGCCAGGGTACTTACTGCAAAAGGAATGGCAGCAAAACAGGTCTCAGAATGTCGTCAACCTACCACTGTGCTGCAAGTGTGCCTCTAATGACGATCAAAGGGGTCCAGCTATCAAGGGAAATGGCAACCCAGACCCTTACTCCTGGTTGAGGGCCTGGGTGGTGTGCAATAGTGAAAGTAGGATCGGCATGCAGCCCTGGGCGTTTCCAGACACATCTTCGATGATTGTCAGGATACAGTTCGAAGCAGGATTCATCGCTAAATATTATATGTCCCCAGAGAGCATAATTCCAACCTGATCCAGCCAAGCGCCATTGTAATCTGGCTCGACAGTGTACAGGCGTGAGAGACAAGTACGAGTGTAGATTTCGCTCCATCAGCCGTCTGTGAATGGTCATGGTGGACACTCGTGTCTGATACTTGATAATGAAGAATCAGGCACTGCAACAGCTGATCTGACAATCCCTATGTCCTCCCGATCTGCTGTGGCACTAGGTTGGCTGCTACCTTCATGATGACGAAATCCGTCATTGTCCTCCCATTCTTGCCAGCATCTTCCAATTGCCGCATGGCTTCGACCCATATGACGAGCGATTCTCCGACTTACCCAACCTGCCTCTTTCAAACTCTGCTTGTAATGAGCTAGAGTCCTTTCGAAAGCGAGCATTTTTTCAGCCATTCAAAGATGTTGTAAATAGCAATGCAATAGAAAATTTGACCATCAGATTGAGAATTGCTTTTTATGTACACCTGCCGAGTGTGCAGTTTCGATGCACTGTAGCTCCCACTATTCATTCATTCATTGGACACCAAATTTTAATCATTTGTATGTTCAGTCCAAATGTCTTATACAATTGGGTTACTCCTTCTAGGTGTGTAGTTTTTTTTTTTTTTTTGTGTTAGAGTGCAGTTTTAAATCTAAGCTATCTTATAAAACAATTATTCACTTTTTCTACTTGGTTAAATACAAATTTCATAAAATGAAAATTACTTTTATATTTGTCCCAAATATCCTTAATTGCAAAAAAACCCAGATTTATAATAACTTTTTCTGATTAAAAAAAAATTGAACTTGACATTATAAAACATTCATTAGGAATAAAAATTAGTTTTAAAAATTACATGTTATTTGTTCCTGAAATTTCTATCATTCTATTTAAGATTCTTTGTACAAAAAAATCCAAAAGGCAATCTACAATTTATCTTTTCTCATCCTTAGTTCTGACCAATCATTGATATTAACTCTTCTTTAAAAAATACATTCAACACTCTGCCTTACTGATATGTAATGTCATTTAATAGAATCATTTTTTGAACAAAATACTGCAACTATGTTCATTTTTTTTCCTTGCACAATGGATGCAATTTAACTGCTATGTGAAAAAATAACATTTGATACATATTTGAAACCAATGTCCAATTTATAAAAAAAAAAAAAAAAAAAAAAAAAATAGAGGATGATACATTTATAAAGTATTTCCAAAAATGAAAACCTTAAAAAATTTGAAGAACTAGCTTTAAGTATAAATATAATATTAAGTAAATTCATTTCACAACAAACCACCACAGTTTAAGACACATGTAACTGAACATATATATATATATATATATAACCAATTTCTTAAGCCGAAAAAAAAAAGCACCTTCTGCAAAGTGAATCTTATTTCATTTAAAGGTACCTCGTTTACCCAAAATTAATTTATTTACTACAAAGCAAGATACAAGATCACTGTATGTTTACTACTGCATCATACAGCAGTTACAAAGTATTGCATTTCTTACCATAAATTGGAACACTAAAAGGGAAGGAAGGAGCAGTTCACTATCATGATTTTTTTAATACTATGAAAGCTTGTCTCTCAACTGATATCATAGGTGAAAAGTGTGGAAGTTACTCCGGTAAAGAATTTTCAAGAAACTTGATAGCAAAAAAAAAGGCAAGTCTATTTTTGGAAAGTTATAAAAATTAAAACATAAAATTAGTAGAATTAAAACATTGGTTAGTTAAATATCTAACTTACTTAAATATGATTTTGTTGTCATCTTGAGGATTTTTCTTTGTAATGTAATTGATATTATGAAACTAATTATAACCCAGTTTCATTGTTTAGGCGTTGAGAAAATTTGACATTAAAATTTAAGACTAGTCTGGGAATAGTCCTGATCTCATTTAAGATTGCTAGAATTGGTACTAAAATTGCAATTGTATACAATTGGTACTAAAATTGCTGCAAAGAAGCCATCCACCAAGTTTAAACTGCAGAAAAACATTAATAGGGTAGGTACCATGAAATTGGCCAACATTACAAACAGAAATTAATTTCATGCAAACAGACTGCAGCCATTGCAGCTCATTCATCGCAGATTCTACTAAGTATTTCAGAGATCCTATTGCAATTAATATCAACAGACATGTAACACAGCTACAGTTATTATGTAAAATTTATTAATTACTGTAATTATCTGTCAATTTCTGTCCAGGTTTTAAATAAATATTGTACATTTTTCACTTTCAGAACTGATCCTAAGTAATCAAGTGTTTCATTAACATAAGCAAATTAACCCTACATTCCAATATTCATCTTTACACAAAAAATAAACATAAAACAGATTTGCACCCATATACATCTTTCTTGTGAGATGTAATTTTGTATAGTAAAACTATTAGGTAGATATAGAGTAATAAGTAAAAATTTAGATTAAGAATTTTATAAAACACAGCTCCATTAATAAATATAAATATTCATAATAAAATCTAAATCTTAAATTGCATTAAAAATAACACATTTTTTCAATTATAGAAGCAACTTGTGGAAACTACTTTGCTATTTGATTATGAGACTAATTTATAGAAGAAAAACACTGAATTCAATAATATAATTTTTTCACAATGTTCTTTACACAAATTATCAACAATTATATAAAATGAACAATTACCAGATCAAAGAACTCTATTTTAAATGTCTTCAAATATAATTCAAAATAATTTATACAAGAAGGTTTTTTACACCTACACTCTATATCCTTAAATATACCAATAATTAATTTCTAGAAATAATTTCCTTTCTTAATTTTTTAGAATACAACAAAACATTTCAGATCTATTATTGAAGAAAAAGTTATATGTAACATAAATTACATATTTTTTTACATTACCGGCAAAAAAACACCCTTTAAAGGAACAACCGTGTTGATTTTTAATTTGTACAACACATATTGATGAATAAATGAGACAGGAGGAAATGTAAATTGTAGGACCTCATCACACAACAACACAGAGTTTTTATACAATAGCGAGATTAATCATGGCATATTCAAATATGTTTCCAACCTGATTGCCACTATGCTCCTAATATTTTTAATGGGTGAAAGTTCTGTTAAATGGGTCACATACAGCCAAGATATTACATCTATGTTACGAGCTTTGTAGACACTGTTTATAAAAATATAGCTAGAATGTCAGTATTTCCTTTGATAAGTCGTAAAAGTAATGTGAAAAGCTTACAGAATACACATTATCAATCCTGCACATGTAGCAAAAATGTATATTTTTTTTCTTACTGAAAGAAATATACAGCAGTATCTTCTATTATTCTGGAAGATTAACATTAAATTAAAATAAAGATTCTTTCCTAAAAACATTCCTTCATTCTTAAATACTTCAAATTAATTTAATTTTACACTAATGATTTTTTTCTACAATATTAGACAAAAAACATTGATTTGAACAATACGAATTCAAAAATCATTGCAAAAATCTGTCCCATATAGTTTAATATATGATAGGTGGTGGTCAAACAAGATACCAGCTATGATACTGAAGGGGAAGGGGAACTGTCTATAAATGAACTTTACTCAGTCAAAACCTTCTTGTGCATGATTGAACCCAACACCATCATAATCTGTAAATAAGCGAATGAAAATTGAAAACCTACACACTAAAAAAAAAAAAAAAAAAAAAAAAAAATACAAATTTTAAAAATTTAAGTTAACTAACAAAAACATGGAAGAGAAAACGTAACAAACTGTTATAATAGTTACACAATATATTGAAATTTATGAATTCTAACAGTCTCAAAAAACAGTCATACCCATACCAATGAATTACCAATTAGGTAACCATATATCACAACCACAAGTTGCTACATGTAATTGGAGTGCAGAAAAATATAACATTTGACAGAAGAAATTTATTAAAAAGTTTATATTTAAGATTTGAATTCTCTGGTACATCAGTAAGCTATAATGTTTTTTAAGCAGTCCTAATATATTTTTCTAATTTTTTTCAATTTCTTTCAATATTCAAATATAAAATTTTGTTTCAATATAAATCAGTTATATTTTCATATTTATAATATTCTACAGATCATATAAAATTTATTTTACTCATGTTTACTATTTCAATTCAATATAAGCGCATACACAAATTGAGAAAAAAGAAAAATTTTAATATTTTAGTTTCTCTGCTAATGTTACATCTTCCAAATTTAATTATAACATGATTTGTAAATGAAAATGTATATAACTATTCATCTAGTTAGTGAGAAGCTCCACTTCATTATTTGAAATTAAATTCAATGGCTATTGCTAGTCAGATTTTCATTGCATCACATTTCACTTCTGTGTTCTAGAACATATAGAGCATATTTACAATTTTAGTATGATTTCGAGACAATTTTTTGATATTTAAAGTGAACTAATTTTTTTTAAAATGTTCGATCTGACAGTTTTGTTTTTAGACTATGTGCCAGAACTATACTTTATGTGATTGGCTTTCGGTAAAATTTTTTAGGAATATTGCTTACTATTCTTTCAATTTTTTCAGGATCTATCAATCACAGTGGGTTTGAACTTAGAAAGAGCTCTTTTTAAGACCATAAGTGCAATAGCCATTAGTGAAGCGTCAAGAGAGTTGGCAAGAATTTGCTGAAAAGGTATACATGCAGTTTTCAAAGCTATTTCATTAGAACCTGTAACTGTCTTCATGCAGTTTCTCTTAAAATGTCATTGGAATAGTGAAGTGGAATTTCTTCTATATATATTAGACACAGAGCCTTCTTTTCATTACATAAGTTGATATTAACACAGTTTATACATCTATTTTGACTTTCCTACAGTAAGAAAGCTATAACAACCAAAGCCTTTACTGAAACTTTCTTTGTATTATTGGGACAAGGTTTGGACATTTTTTTTCCCTCAGTCATTAATATTTCTTTTATACAGTAAAACTTAAGTAAGCCTATGCTTCATTATGGATAACAAATTATTTCTATTCATCACTTGTTAAATGGTTTTCATGCAGTTATTGTAGTCTGTAAAATCATGCCTCGATTGTTCAACATACACTAAAATGCAGTATAAGGGCTATTGGCAAGGACCTCATCATTTTGAATATTGGTCAAGTGACAAGGACAACACTCAAATGGGGACCCAACTCTTGTGACTTCTACACTATACCAATGTGAGGACCTCGAGCCTCAGCAGGTCTTTTCAGCGTTATCGCGACTCAACGCAAAATGTGTAGGCCACAAGCTCATAACCGCAACCACTCAGCAATAGAAGGAAGATATGTATTTTTAAAGCAGTAGATCATGCTGAATTATTTCATTTACAGTTGCTACATATGCTAGCAATTCACTTTTGCATTGTAAAGATTTTATTCCTATAAATGTTGACTTCACTTGGAAGAAATGTGTATTTTTATTTTTTCTATTGGTTGAAGTC
>BMAW01121388.1:538007-555781 GCA_019974015.1 Nephila pilipes | reverse complement strand
GGGACACCCTATTTCTGACTTTAACCCTTTCTCTTTAATGATGTTGCTTATTTTATATTAAGAAATTTCTATACCATGCATTTTCTTGCATTCTTTAATCATGGAATAAAAACATTTCTATTTGGAATGTGACAAAAAATCTTATTATTCACAACTTTTTTTAAACACTCCTTTTTGAAAGAATATAATTGAAAAGATCAGCAGATATTTAAAATTTCAAATAAACTATAGCCAGGAATTCTCTCTAAAATATTTGCATTAAATTTTTTTTTTTATCAAAATCATTCTAAAATTTTGTAAATACCTTCTACATAAAACCTACACCTTACAATATCTTTTGGTACTTTTCCATTTCGCTGGTGCAAATCTCGCCAAGCAGATTTTATTGGTGACATCACACAATATATACATACAGATATTTCATTTGGAGTTAGTTGTATCATTTTTGGCCTGCCTTGGCGAAATGAAAAAGTACCTATCTTTTCACACAAACTACAATGGAAAAAATATTTAGCAGAGTTCTGTGGTTATTAATAAATATACATTAAAAGTACAAAGCATGTACAGTTACATTATCTGAAGTACTGTTTTATCAATGAATGTATATTAATCTTTACCATAATATAAGGTACAAGGCTTGTACCAAATTTCTTTTCATTAACATTAGAAGTACTTATATCAGATTCTTCTTATAAGATAAACAAAATAACACAAAACATATATTATATCAATTTCTCAGAATTAGAAGTCACCTCTAATATAAAAACTTGAAACTAAAAAAATTGTTCAATGTAAAGTTTATATTTGTTCATATAATAACTTAAAACTGATATCATAGTTTGCTTTATAAATTATGAGTCCCTGAAATAAAATTACAATTAAACTATTTAAATGATAAGTTTGACAGAGATTTTGCAGTTATTTTATAGAAATAAACAATATCTGGTTATAAATATACAATTATAATTAGTGTACCAAATTTTTAAGATTCTGTGTAATACATCATTACTTACTGAAACTAAAAATATTGATATATCTATTTAAATTAAAATTCTTAGTCTTTTATATAATTTCCCCATTTTAAAAAGCGACATTGAATTCTCGATATAAAGTATGATAACTTACTTTGCAAAGCCACAGCAGTAGTTATGTTAAGGTCATTAGTTTTGCTTCTTTTGTTTCCATTCACACCTTAAGGATGAAAATGAAATAAGTGGGATTGAAGCTGGTTACATTTTATATGTAATAATTAAGAAGGATCTATATAATCCTTGGTTAGACTTAGAAGGTGTAAGTGCACAAACTGTGTGAAGATTGAAGGTTAAAGAAATCCTTAATTTAAAAAGAAATACATAACTAGATCCGAAATGCAACACAATTCATGCAATTTTTTAAACTGAGTTTTAATCAAATACTATCTCACATACAATTGTTAAAAAAAAAAAAAGGTTAAAAATTTATATGCCCAGGGATGTTCTCTCCTATACCATAAATAAATTTTATATTAATTTTTAGATAAATTAAACAATTACAACTCTCACTTTATCAATAACTTTAAATATTGATAACTAGTGTATCATGACAACATTGAATATCAGGTTTGTATTGGAAAATGATTTCACTTTTTTAGTCTCATCATCTTAATGTCCCCCCCCCTCTGATATTTTGGTTATTGGTTGTTTTGGTAAGGAGGGAGAAAAAAAAAAAAATCCAGTCACACTAGGATATTTCTATTACACATTTTTACATGCTTTCCAAATTTTAATCCAGTCACTGTTTTCAGATTGAAATAATTGAAAGGAACTGTCCAAAACATGAGTAATTATTTCTTTGGTTTTATAATACCTAATTAGGAAATACGTTATTAATTTTTCAAAAATCTTTTATTCTTACTTTCTACACAATAAGATGTATATAGAAATTTCAGTTTCATTTTACTTTCATACAGAGATAATTTATAGCATTTTTTTTCTTCAAGAATATTTAACTTAAAAGTGGTCATTTATTATTTTTTGAGGCCGAAGTTTGGTTTAGTTTAGTTTTTATTAATGTCGCACTAGAAGCAACGCGAGGGCTATTGGTGACGGACCTCGTAATTTTGAACCACGGTCAAGTGACGAGGACGACACCAGAGCTTTTTGAGGTCGAAGTTTTTACAAATATACTTCTTGCAATAAAATGAACTCGACCTTACTATTATTAGACTATGTGAAGACTCATAGCAGCCAACCTGATAGTGTGCATTTGTTATGTTAATATGATGATATCTTTAAAGTGCCTATTTTGTGATAGTTTAACTCTTCAATGATTGTGAATGTACGAATGAGCCGAGCTCATCATCTGAATAGTGTATCATAATGGGCACTGACGAATTCAGCTCGTCTGAAGTTTGTCGCCCCAAATGATTGCAACTGAACCTTACTTGCACCACAAATTTTTTTTCCAAATGTACGTTGACAAGTAGAGTTAATCCACGCATATTATTCTGCGTTACAAACCATACCTACCAGCAAAATTTAGTTAATTTGATAATGTACAGATGGTGGTATAGGTACTGTAAAATAT
This sequence comes from Nephila pilipes, assembly GCA_019974015.1. Classification (NCBI taxonomy): domain Eukaryota; kingdom Metazoa; phylum Arthropoda; class Arachnida; order Araneae; family Nephilidae; genus Nephila; species Nephila pilipes. The sequence continues at coordinate 553,216 of BMAW01121388.1, read as the reverse complement.
TTTACATAAGGAAAAGTGTTACCAATCCAGTTGTTAATCTAGTTATTTTTCTTGTGTGATTTGGTGGGAGTTTGTAACTGAAAAATTTTGCATTTATTACAAAGACTGTAATGCTCCATTATGCAGCAATTTCGTGTTTTAAAATACATCACACTCAGAAAGAATTTTATGTAAATATAACAATTAAATGTTTAATAAAACTAAAAATTGGGTGTTTTATTTAGACATCAAAATTTAATATTTTACAAACTAATACTTATTAATATTTACTGAATTGTTTAAAAATGCAAGTTACATTTGTTGTAAATATTACATTAATGTACCACAAATAATTGTTTGAAGACTCAATATTTTAGAAACTAATATTTGAACTATTTATCATTTACTGAATTGTTTACAATTGTGTAAATGTTAACATTAATAAACAGTAAATAATTCCTTAAAAACTATCTTTTAAAAGCAAACAAACTATCCATATCACTGTCAGAAAAGTGCGACATTTTCAAAAGCTACTGGGGAGAAACTGTTGCCCAGTTTCTCCCCAGGATCAATATTAAATAGGTTTCATAAAGAAGCTACAATGAATTCTGACATAAACAAGAAAGGTAAAGAAATAGTACTCAATCCTTAAAGGCATAGTCAAGTTTGCATAAATACCGAAACCTCAAATTTTCGCATATTTAACAAATGACATTGGAGTATTAGAAAGAAATGTGTTAAGCATTCTTCCCTTGGATGGCTTCACCATCTTTTACCATATTTAAGATTTTTCATTAATGTAAATTTTTACATTTTACAGTACTGCTACAAGAAAAACAAGGAAATACAAAATTCTTAAATTGACATCGAAACTTGATGGGAACAATATTTCAGTGGCTCATATTTCACAAAAGAGTTAAAATTCAAATGCATGCCAATTAAGCGCTCCAAAAATGAAAAGTATGTTCTTAATGTCATTGATTGCGCACGCGAGCCAAAAAAATTAAATCGCACCAAGTGGCCCTGGCAAGTTAGGATTCAATCAATAACAAGTATTTAAAAATAAGGTAATTTCAATGATTTTTCATATTATCAAGTACAATAAACTTATGCAATTAATTGTTTATCCATTTAAAAATATGTGTTTGTATAAATTTCTGTTCAAAAGATTCATAAAATTACTATACACTATTATTAAAATTAGTTTTTTTTTTTTTAATTATCATATTGAAAACTTATGACTTCCTGATACAATATTCAACAATAAACATGTTTCGGTTGGAATGCAGTTTAGCGTAACCACCCCTTGGCGACAGGAATTTTTTGGCGATATTTTGCCAATTGTGGCTACCATGCTTGTTAAATTTACTTTGTTAACAAAAATAATTCTTACAATACAATTAAGTGTTATATTGTGTGTGGATGGAAGGAAAAAATAATAATAATAATTAGAATTTGGTAAATGTTTTATGTAAATATGTTTTAATAATATCAACAGAAGGAAATCTAAGTTTTAGTCTTGCTTGTCCTTTAAAAAAGTGAAATCAATATTAATATTTACAAGGTTGCATGAGACAGTAATTTTTTAAAAATTAAAATTAATTTCAGCAATTTTAAAGTGAACTGACATAAAATCAATATTACTTACAAGATAAAGTTTGAGCAAATATATTTAAAAAATTTATTCGGTATTTAACAAAAAGAAAAATAAAATTTTATGACTCATCCTAAAAACAGATTACTTAAAAAAAATTAAATACCCATTTAACTTACATTTAAAAAAAATTAAGAACATCCATGATTAAAAAAAATAAAATTTCACGAATAACAACTTTTCAAAATATTTCATGTCGAAATTTCAAGTTAACTTATTTGCTTTTGTAATTTGTTTTACTGTAAATAAAACCACACTACCCTAAAAATAAATCAAGCAGTATTACCACTTGTGCCTATTCATTTTTATACAGCTACTTTACAGTCAAAGTACACACGCCACGTTTATGAAAATACGATATCTGATAACATAGTATGTTCTGTTAAATTTCATGGATTTTACAAATGGTGAACAACTTTATCGACTCGTAACTTAAATGAGTTTAATAACATTCCCACGACGACCATTAAATTGCTTAAGCAAGAATAAGGAATATAATGACCAATTTCGACCTTGTATTTCAGTCGTTGCACACAGAAGATAATTAGCTACAAAAATGCATTAAAAGAATTAGGATCAATATTAAATATAATTTAGATTGGCATATTACCTGATGACTCGCTGACAACAGCTGCCATTGGTTATGATTTAAAATTTAACAAAAGATACACAACTATATATTTCCGAAAATAACGCAATTCCAAGACAAACGCAAGTGAAAAAAAAATCCTGAATTAATCTTTGGAAATTCTATGCGCACTTAGAAAAAAAAATCAAAGTATTGCAATCTTAGACACAAATCTGACCATGCAAATTTATTGAGTATAATTTATCTCGATCGATTTAAATTTTATTAGTAAATGATTATCTTAAACTTATTACGCCGCATTTCACATTAACAAGGCCTTTGTGACGTCATAGATGCGGAGTTACTTGCAGTTGTAAAAGAAAAGAGTCGAGTTGAGAAACAAATAAAAAGGCTTCAATTTTATTTTATTTTTGCTCTTTAAATATAAGACACTTGTTCTAAGCTTTTTCTAGATGTAATGTCCACTCTAGTCTGATACTCTGTTGAAAGGTAAAGCAAACAAAATTTAATAAAGCTCGATTGAAGATGATTATTAATTTATTTGAATGATACATAGCATTTGATCACAAGCATTTCTCAGTATAAAATTCGCAAGGTTCCAGCTCAGGTGTCAGGTTTCATTAATGTCATTGACTGTGGTCCAAAATCACGAGGCTCGCCACAGATAGCTCACATATTACTCCTTGGTACTTCGCTAATAAGAACAAATGTAATCGGGAAACTGTAGAAACCGGGGTTGAAGATCTCTCTTTCCTTCGCCAAATCCTCATTTCTAGTAAAAGGTTGATCGCTAGGGTATCATACATGAGAGTAACCATATTGTAGTAACCATGGGGGAGTCTACTACATGGGGTTGAAGATTTTTTCGAAATGCTCAATAATGTTAAGCCGAGCAAGTATCATTTAAATGTGGTAATCGACCAATAGAGGTTACTTCCTATGAAAGAGTTTTTTTTTTTTGGTATTTGAATATTACTCACACATATTGGTGATTTTAACGGCAAACTTCCAGAAATCTTCAACCCCTCTAAGTGAAGATTCCCCGTAGTCTCCTTATCAAATATTATTTGTATATTATGAGACCCGATTGTAATATTCGTTATTTACTGTGAATTTCCTGCCTCTTCAGAAATTAAATTGAGTGGCCAAATTTTATGTGTTAATGTTTAATTTTTTTTCTAGTAACATGTAGATAATTTTGAAGTTTTAGATCGAAATGTAAGATACATGTTTAGCATAACGAAGCCATAATAATAAACAATCAATCAAAAAATATAAAGTTTCTGTTCTTTTTTTTAAAAAAAATTAACTTTAACCGTTTAAAGAGTCATGCACGGTGTAATATTTGAAAGCATAAATGTATCTGAATCTATTTGTAATATTAAATGTAGAGAAACTTATGAAATCTGATTAAAATGGGCGATTTCATTGAATTGATTCGTAGACACTTAGAGACACTGAAATTATTTGGGGAAAGTAAATCATGTTTTGGAAAAGAAGGAACGATTTCAGATGTTATCGAAACAATTCGAGATAATTATAATACTTTTAATTTAAAAACGCAAGATAGAGGTACATTATCTTGGCAGTCATTTACATAAGTTTCTTCTCCTCTAAACAATTAATAGTTTTTGTTCAACTAAGGGTTTCTTATGTTTCTATACAATACAATAATACTTATGTTACAGTGTTTTTGAGAACAAAAAAAAAAAAATTGTTTTGATATTTTTGTAATTTATTATATGCCCTGGAAAAGAAATTATTTTGATTACATTTTGTTCTGAAAAGAAACATCTTAAAAATTGCAATTAGTGGGAAAATCAAATATTTCATTTTGAATACAATTGGAAGTTTTGGTTTCATATTACTATATTTTGATACCTTTAAGGACTATTTGTGATGGAGTTTAAAGTACTATTTTTCCTATTTGAGTTTTTACTATTTCAACTGTTTGTTGTAAAATATTTGACTATAATGAAATAAATTTACCCAAATTATTGTTTACTTTTTGTAGAATCTGGGATACTTGACCATAGGACGACATAAACCATTTGAATTTCATACTAGTTTGGTGTTCTCATGCAAAAAATGTACATATCTACAGGCCTTACTCATTTACAAAAAGTTTCGCTAATGTTGCATTCGATTACAATAGATAGATTGTATTTCAATGAGCTGTAAGAGCGGAAAGGAATATTTTTCTCGGATTTCCATATTATTTCTTTTAATTGCGAGATATATACAAAGTTTATTTCTCACAGAATTATTTTTGTAATGAATTTAATTTTAAGTAAAAAGACTATGGATGGTGTATTTGAACTAGGGGATTAAATTCAAATTGTTTAGAAAATGTTACTTATCATTGCTTTAATTATAATAAATGATTAATTTATTCAACTTTTTAATGCCAGAAGATAAACCTAAAGGCTGATTAATAATGTAAACACTTAAATAATGAGTGAATATTTTATACAATTTCAAAATAGGTATCATGGCTTTTTTTAATGTTGCATTTTTTTTTTTATTTTACTTTAAAAAATAACTTTTTAAATTGTAAACAACAGACAATTTTTTTCCTACATAAACTATTTTTTTTTATCTTTATTATAAAAAGTTAAATTCTAATTGTTTCTAAATATTTTTTATTCAAGAGTTTTATTGAAAATGATTTTGCATAACTTAACAATTTAAATGCCTGTTGGTATTTTTTTGCTCATATTATTTCTTAGAACAATTTTATGTATTTTGAATAAATATTGTTAAAATATCCTCAGCAGTTTACTTTATTATTTTCATTTGTATTAAGTTTTTAGACATACAACTTTAACCTTTTAAAAGTAGTAAAAAGATTAGAAGCTTTAAAGCCATTACTTATCCTTTTTTGTTTGTATGTTATAACATTACTTAAATTTTATAACATTACTTAAATTTTATAACAGAAAGTGCATTTCGGACTTATGCTGAAAAATTCGATATATTTTGCAGAAAATTAGGCAAAACTCTTGATTTCTGATAATAATATTTGCAGTTGAAATAGCTGTTATATTTATTTAATGTCAATTCTAAAATCTATCTGAGAAGTCCTTAAACCACATCAACTCTGTAATAGAGAGACTCGAAGGAAATTCTTTATACACAAGTATTTTTTTTTTTATCAATAAGAAGAATAAACAATTGTCTTAGAGTAATATGAATGTTAAAGTTGAATTAAAATTTCTATTTCAATCTCATTCATGTACTAGTTTGGTGAGATTCTGATGAAGAAATATCTATTGTTTGGGGTAGAGACATTATAACAAGAGAAAATTTATCAGCCTCAGGTATAGGTAATTTATTTTTTATGGAAAGCACTTAAATGGGACAAAATAAATGTTCAAAATATCAGAGAATAAAGTTCACTGCTTTAAATTAAGTTTCATAAAGAAGGTTTATTTAAGTATGATATCCTTGTTCATTTATGGCTATTATATAATTTTCTGTATCATAACATCTTTTACATATCCTGAGGACATAAATTCTGTTGAATATATGTGCGATGTATTAAAGAGGTAAACTAGGTAATATAAATTTTTTAGGGTAATTCAATAAATAGTTCTGATGAAAATATAAAATAAAGAAAGCATTTAATAATAAAAAATTGAATATGTTTAAAAGCATGAACAAAAAGAAAATTTAGCACTTCCCTGTTATAATAGTACCTGACAATAAATCGCCAAGAAATTGAGAAATATTGCTTCATGAGTTCGGCAACAACCTTGGTGTAATCATAATTTGATGGACACTACTATAACAGGGAAGTATACTGAAAATTTTAATACAAAGAATGGCTAATGAAGTATTAAGTGCTATTTTGCTTGAATATTTTTTTATTATTAATTATGTGTTTAAAGTTTTTGAATATTTTTACTATTTCGTCTGATGCATTTTATGAAATTTTTTTAATTGTGAGATTTATGAATTGTAAGATTAAATGATTTTTAGTTTGGATTATTTGAATGCCGATTAAAAGCAACTGATTGATAACTGAGCGAATTAGGGAGAAAACTTTGTTTACTTTTTTTGTGTTACTTTATATGATTATGTTCATAAATAACAATAAAAAGAAATATTATGAATGACATTTTTATGAGAAAAAACAAAAATTCAATCTCTTTGTTTGAGGATGCCATATTTCAAAAGATACAGAATGCCTTCCTGCTTATCAAAAAATTAAACTTGAAGTTCTTTATAATTTATTAGACGGAAAAAAACAACAACAATCCCTGATAAATGAAGTAACTCTTAAATATGTATATAAATATTGGTTGGCTGGTGTGTAATGTATATTTGATAATTTAAATTCATGTCATTGCAACTGAATGTACATAATGGAAAGATAAAAGTATCAAATAATTTTTTTAATAATGGATTTTGGAAAATTGTAAAATCAAAAGATGGATTACGAAAAGATGTTGAGCTAATTTTAGTTTTGTTGAAAATTTTTTTTTTTAATCAAATGAAAGTAAAATGTAAATAACTAAAAGCAAATATGAGCCATTTTTTTTTTTTTTTTTTTTAATTATCTGATGAATGTTAACTATTCAAAGCTTTTGTATAAAAGTCTGTTACTATCAGTGGGATAAGAATTTAAAATGTGATATTTTGAATAATTATGAATCAAAGTTTTTTAAAGTATTTTATTGTTAGAAAATGTAGTAAGTGATATCAAATTTCTCTTGATCTTTTCCTGCATGATTGAATTGAAGACAAAAATAATTGTGTCCTGATTTTAATGGAGAAAAACTTTATTTTGTATTGTTTGCATTAAACAATGCTAAACTACTTTTACACTAGTCAAATTATGATCATGTCTTAATTTTCTTGTTAAGAGTTTACAATCTAATTATGATTGTAAATCTGCATGTGATAGTTTCTCAGATTAATAGATTTAAGGTTATTTATTCTAATTTTAATTCTATAAAAACCTTTTATTTAAAACTTCTACATATTAGATGAGATTTACATAAAACAGAATAAAATACTTTAGGCATCTTCCATATAATTGAGTGGATCAAAATTACTCTTTTCTGTTGACAATACATTATTCATCTGTAGTTCCATTCTAACTAAATAAAATAGAGAAGTTTTAATCAAGAAACTAATTTGGAGACAATTAATGTCATTTGTAAAATGTGTAATTGAGTTTTATTTATTGTTTTAAAACTACTGAATACAATTTAATTTTTTAAATTAGTCACCGTTTGGTTGTCCCTCAGGTGTGTACCTCCTTTAGATAAATATGGGCATCATGACCCTGTGGAATCCTAGTGATCTTTTTTCTCTATCCCTTTGAGTTTACTGCCTTTGATAAAAATGAGTGATGTGCCACTGGCATACTCTACCAATCTTTCTCAATTTTGACACTTCTTGTCACACCATTTTTATCTTTCCCCCATTTTTTTCTAATGTCTAGGTCACAGATGTATATTGATTGGCTCAATATAGCCCAATTTGGGCTATAAACTTGTATTTTCACTTACACTTGCTCATTATATGATTCATTATTATTAAAAGTTCAGATGAAAGGTTATCACAAAAAGTAATAATTATGTTAATGAAAAAAAATGCTGAATGATGAATTTATGTATCATATTTTTTTTGTAGCATGATTTATTCATATATTTATGTTATGTATAATCTGGTTAAGTAGTTAACTAAAAATAGAAATTATACTAGAAGCTATTTGATAGTGGTTAATTTTCAACTTGTAGAGTTAGATTCACTTTAAAATTCCATCAATAGTTTGGAATTTAAAATAATGATATAAAGTTGTAGAGTAAATTTATTATGTTGTAAGAAACTGAAATAAGTATAAATTTTGTGGAGAATAACTTGGTTACATTACAAGACGTACACACGTGGTTATTAAAAGAAAAATGATGGTAAACAAGAATGGAGGATGTGTATTCAAAGTAGATATTATTCATAGGAAGCAGTGCAAAGAAAATGAAACTGTTAACATAATTAGAAATTGCACATGCATTATGGAAAGACGATGTATATATTTTCTCTACCTAATAATTTGCAAAAACAATGGTAATTTTTTTTTACTTTTAACTTATCAAGATGCATTTTCCTTACTGTAATAAACTGTCAGTTTTTAACATACCCATATGTATGTAAGAAGAGATTGAGATGGTGATGGGGATATGTGGAATATGTAGCAACTAAGGCTGTTATCCATCTGAAAGTAAATTAAGGTCCAAATATTTTCATTTTGTCAATATGATACTTCATGCTATTTTAAGTATCATTTTGTCAGTATCAGGCTAAAAATAGCATGAAATTTGAAAGTAAATATTTAAGATAATTCATGTCTGTTGAGTGTTCAAGTATCTTGGATTCTTCCTGTGATCTATATTAATAACGCATACCTCTATCACAGTCTAGATTTCTAATTTAATGTCTTCTGATTTTAAAATAAAAATTCTTTTCTTTTAATTTATTTTCTGGGATTCTTTGTACTTAAATATGATTTGTGTTTAAACATGTCTTCCCCCCCTTTAATGTTTTTTTTTTTTTTTATTAAATCTCAAATTCTTAGAGTTTAAATGTTCTATAAATATATAAAATGTAATATAAGTAGAAATCTTAATTGTTTAATTAATTGATTATATATATATATATATATATATATATATATATATATATATATATATCATTATTTAAATAAAAGTGAAATTTTTCTTATGGTGATTAAAATCATTTATTTAAAAATTAGATATGGAAAGCAGTTTTTTTCCCCTTCTAAAATTTATACTCTTATTGACTTTTTTTTAAAAAATATTTTTTATTATTTACTGATATTAAAACAGTTCATAAGTAAGGAATGAAAGCTATCAGTGCATTTTATGTGTGTTTGCTGGTACTTATTTTTAATTTTTTTAAAAAGGGAAGTGCATGTTTAGGAATAAATTGTGTTTCAATATTAGAATAAATTGCATGTTTTTTTTTCACTACAGAGATTTTAAATGCTCATCTTTTAAGTAAGCAGCATGGATTGTTGGGATTTTTGAAAAATATTGTGTCTATAAAAGAGGTAATTATGCTTTATTAATAAATTTTGATTTATTATCAAGTGTGACATATCAGTTAGTGTATTAATTTACTTCTCACCAAAAAGTACCACATGTATAACTTGTTCTACTTGACAATTTCTGATGATCCTGTCCTTTGATTATTAACTTTAAACCTTTGAATTAGATTATTCTCTTGTGTCCCCAAATCAATTTAATTCAAATTTCGTATTTTATAATATATCTTAAAACTAAATTTCATTTCCATTTTAAATTATACTCTGAAAAACATCTTCAAAAAATTAATCAGAATTTTAAAGTAAAGTTTTTTGGAACCATCAGCTTTTTACTTGTGTATGAATTAAAATTTTTTTTAAAGCTATTGAACCTATGTAATGTTGACTATATTGTGTTTGTTCTATTCTGATTAAAATCATTTTGTTTGAAAAAGTATTGAACATTAATTTTACCATATTGTCAGATGTTGCAACTCAACATCCATTTTGCATCTGGTTTGAAATAAAATTTTCTTTTGTACTTTTTTGTGTAGAATCTGAATAGCCTCCAGAAATGTCTATTTTATTATGTAAGATTCTTAAGATCTTTCAAAAATAATATTTTCAGTTATTTCATTTTTCATATTTTCCCCATTTTTTTTCTCTTTCATATTGAAGTAATGATGAAATGAATATACAAGTTTTCATTTTTATTTTGATTGATTAAACAGTTGAGCTTTTCATTAATTGACAAATGTCACTACAGTGTTATGCTTACAAAAAGAAACAAGTAACAGAACAATATTATTATGTGTTGAACTATATGTATGATGTCAATAATTTTTTCATTTATCTAATTGTTTTGCTAATTTTATCGTTCTTCAGTCGGGTGATTTGCCTTGTGGAAGGTTAGTGAATATTTGAAGCATTTCTTGCTCTAAGGGAATACAGGCAAACATAGTAAATTAATGTTATGACAACAGTTATTCATAACTTCTGCTATGTGGGTTGCAAGTTTACTTCAAAAGCACAAAGAAAGGCTATCACCAAATTAGTTAAAAATGCATGAAAACTGTACTTCTATTGTGTTCTTGGTGATATGGTTAAAAAATGGGTACATCTCTACACTTATTGAAGAAATAAAAGGAAACTGCAAAAATATGCTAGTGGCTGTGTTCTAATGGTTTGTCACGAGCAAAAAGATCATATTAATGATTTTATTTTTGCTAATCTAATATTGCAGGGCATTGAAATTGAAATGAATCATAAGATCAAATATCATAATGTTCTCTCAGCTCTTAAGCCTTTGCTTCATGTTGGAATGTTTCCTGCTTTTAATTTGAAAGTAACTGAATAGAGGAAAAATGAAGATGAATAACATGTTTAATAGTATATTTCTTAATTTCATACAACATTGACTAACTTGATTTGGTCTGTGATTTGAAATTTTCTAAATAGCAAACATAACTATTAGATTCTTGGATGCAATAATTGAGTCTACTAGCTCAAAGTACAAAGATTTCCATGTTTAAAATAAGAAAAAAAACTTTATCAGAAATTTTTGAAATGAAAAATTCAATGTTTCTGCTCAGATGTAAATTCTTTGATGGGTTTGTGAGATATTGAGCATAATCGTAAAGATTGGTAATTTTTGTACATTCCTCTTAAACTAGTTTGAAAGCAGTGCAACTGCATAGTGATAATAAACTTTAGTGCCTTTGGCTCATGCAGTAGACATGCATGAAGTTTTTCAAACATGGCTTTGCTGCTGGAAGGAGTCAAATATGAAGATCATGAATATCACATTTGCTGTGATTTAAAGTTATTACACTATGACTGTTTAAGGTAGTTTCACAAAATTTTGCTATTTTTTTGTGTTTATGGAACAGCTAAGGCAAACCACAAAATCAAGGACTGGCCTGTGAAGAAATCATATGTGATAGGAGAGGAAAATGAGCTAAATGTTCCATTAGTCAAATTGAGCAAAATCATTTTGACTTCACTTCGTATAAAATCGGGGCTGATGAAGAACTTTGTCAAGGCTCTGTATAAAGAAAGCCAAGGGGTTTGAGGGAAATGTTTCTGAAATTAAATGAAATATAGTGGAAAGGAAGCATTTTTATTGGACCTCAATTCAAGAAAGTATTGAAAGATCTAGCATTTGATGCTAAAACTTACAAATCTAGAGTTACATGCTTGGTCATCTTTCAAAACTATTAACAGATTTTTGGGTAACAGAAGGGATGAAGATTAGGTTGCTGTAGTAAGCAATTTATTGGACAACTACAAACAATAGTATAGGGTGCAGAATGTCATTAAAAATTCACTTATTGCACTCTCACTTAGATTTCCCCCTAAATAATTTGGGAGTAGTAAGCAATGAACGGCAAGAACACATAACTGTTGGTTTCTGTTTAAAGAGACTGCAAGATACTATATAAAAGAAAAGTTTCAACATACTTTTTTGCATAATCAGTTTCATATTAGGCTTTGTATATATTAACATAGTAGATTTTATGCCTTATTAAAAAATTTTAAGAGGTGTTTTTTTTCTGTTATCAAATAAATAGTGTTATAATCTGTTCATAAATATGTTTTATTTTTACATTTATATCACCCCATTATATCTAGAAAATGTAACATGATAGATAAACTCTGATTCTTCCATTGAATTCAGCATGCTGAAATTAATTATTTTCTCACATTTAATAACCAGATGCAAAAATGAAATTAGTTATGTAGTGTATTTATTGAATGTCTTTTTAAATCATGTTTTGAGAAATTCTGTCATTTCATTGTATTGTTTTTGAAAAATTCTTCTCTGTATTGTCTCTTTTGTTAGTAAAATAAATGCTTTTTCATTATTTTAATAAATTAGCTCTGATAATATTTGATTGAAAGTAATTGTTTAATTTCCTATTGAATAATGTATCTTTTTTATAGATCAAAAGTATTAAACATGGATGTTTTAAATTGTTGGATGATATTCTTGATCAGAGTAGAACTTTAGTTCAAGACTATGGATCTGATATGATGGTAATATTTATTTATTTATTTTGTATAAACTCCCTTCTGAATTTTTTCTTTTGAAGTAAGTGAAGAATTTATTGTTAAATTTTCTATACCATTCATACTTCAAAAATACTATATATTTTTCAAAAAAATTTCTCAGAGCCAAACTTTATCTAGAAAATATGGCATTTATTATGGAAGTATATGGATTAAAAATGAAAATGTATGTGTGTGTATGGAAAATAGATGCAAATATATGCACATTCATTTGAAACTGATGATATTTTCAAACTTTGTTTAAGGACTTACTATTCTGAGGCACAAAATTTGTACTATTCACCCAAATTAACTTTATTTCATTTCATTTTAGGATGTTTGTTTAGTATACGTTGGACGTGATGTTGGTGCGGATTTAAAGAAAGCAAGCCTTATCACTATTTCAAAAGTTAGTATTTTTTAAAGTTTTTGATTGTATGGGGAAAAGTAAACCATATTTTATGCGTGATTTAATTTTATTTTTGGAGAATGAAATTAAAAGTTGAAAAGTTTGGTTTTTTTCATTAAATTTTTTTTATTAATGTTTTTAACTTCAAAGATTAGTTTGAATTTAGCGACAATGTTGTGTTAAAATGTATATATTTTCAAAAATTTTCTAAAATGTTTTAATGTTTTTTTTAAAAAATGAAATTGCTGTTCTGTTGCTGATTTATAAAATTAAGATCACTTTTAAAATTTTGCTAGAAGATAAAATTTAGTTCATTTTTTTATTTTTCAATATAACACTTTGTTTGCTGTATGCTTTTTTGAATGTCTTTGCTTCTATATCATTTTAAATTTAGTGCTTATTTTAATTTTTAAAAGTGAATCCCTTTCATTATGTAGCGATTGAAATGAATTTATTTATATATAATTTTTAAATTTTAACGTTACTTTAAAATGGTTTTTTCTTTCTTTTTTTGCGAAATATATATTTAAAAATTTTCTGTTTAGCATTTGATTTGAGGGAAGTTTTAGGTTTTTTTTTTGTATTGTAAATCTGTTGTAATATAGTATTTAAAAAATAATTGATGTTAATATCTCAATAATCATGGATTCTAAATTTTCAGGTACTTGAATATTGCTGTGGTTGTCAAGGTGAAAAGAGAATTGATATTAAATACTTAATTGATAAGTTATATATTCAACTTACTTTACGTTCAAAATTAACTTCAACAGGTTGGTCATTTTTATTTTTAATAAAAAATATACTTTTTGAAAGTCAATATTTATTAACTATGTTTTTTTCATTGAAGTTATTTCTCTTGGATGTTTCAAAATTAATTATTTTTTTTTTTAGTTTTAAATTTCATGTGTTTTTTATACTGAAAGTGAAATTTTATAACTTTTAGTTAAGGAAGAAATCTTGTGCCTCATTGGCGTTATTGCTCATTATTACCCTGAAGAATTCATACCTTATCAAGAAAAAATGCTGCACCTTTTTCTTCAAGAATTGAAAGTTCAAGTGAGGAAACAGTTAATAATTGAGTTACTAGTACATTATTAAGAAATTAAAAGAAATTACTAGTAGATTTTCTTTGAAATTTTATTCTTTTCAGGTAAATTCAAAAGTTAAAGCCTTCGATTATAATATAGTTGCTGGATGTTTGCAAGCCTTAAAGGAATATCTTTATAATTTTTCTGTTTTATATTCTGAAGGTAAGTTCTGAGTGCATATACACACATATATAGAGGAATTTTTGATTATTTGTTATAAATACTTTTAAAATTTCAATTTTGTGATGATATTTTTCTTATGAGATGTTTGAAAAAATATTAGTGATTGTCAAAGTTTGAAGTATAAGGAAATATTCATATTTGATTTGATACTTAGAATTTTCTTTAACTGGACATTAAGTTTAAAACTTAAGTATTTTTATAATATTATGTGTTTTCATATTTGGATTTATATATATTATCTTAATTTTTTTTTTATTTTGATGAAAAGTTTGTTTTTCTTATTTCTTTCTTTTCAAATAACATGTTAAATTTTGAAAATTCTAATTATTCTTCAGGGTGTAAAATAATTACGATTGTATTCTTTTCTTCAGTTACGAAGTTTTTAAAAATGTATTTTTTTTCCTGTAAAAAATGAAGCATGAATAATTTTAATATTTCAGTTCTTGTTTTCCCATTTATTGTAGATTGATATTTTTACTTATGCTTTAGGTTTTGTTATTGTAAACAAATTGAGTATGTAAGTCGTAATATTTTGCATGTTTATAGGAAATTCAGAGTAAAAACTGATATTATGCATTGTTATAATACTAATTTTTAAATAAATATTTCTTTTTTTTATTTAAAATTTTGCTTCAATCTTGTATGCATAAAACTGTGCAATGTTAAAGTAATTGATTTTTATGTGTTATGTAACGTTTTCTTTTTTTATTCTTTGGCAACATTTAATGCTTTGTCTGTACATTTTTTTTAGATCCTGAAAATTCTTATTTTATCTTTAATGTTTCCCGAAAAATGATTTCAAAGCCTGACAAATTTTCCACTAAAACATCACCAGTCATTAAAGGTATTATTTATGACATCATAAGTTGTGTTATAATGCTTTTAAAAAAAGTGTAATTTCAAACTTGTGGGCATTTAATTGAATGAATTTTGTGTTATTTAAAAAATGCAATATGAGAAAAAGTTTACCAAGCATAGAGACCAATTATAAGAGCAAAGATCTTCTATCAAATCTCAATATTGTAATTAGTATAATTAGTTTTCAGTCACCAATAAGTAAAGATGAATAATATGGAAAGTTTTGGAATGTCATTTCAGGTATTCATCAGATTGGAAATTTTTTCTTTTACTTCATAAAATAAATTTTAATTTTTAGGATTGAAATTAAAATGATAAACACTTTGACCAAAAAAAAAAAAAAAAAAAAA
>BMAW01121388.1:383564-537607 GCA_019974015.1 Nephila pilipes | reverse complement strand
CACACACACACACACACACACACACACACACACGTTGGAGTTCGGATTGAGCGCTGAGGTAGTGAGGTTGTTCGTTCCGGTTGAAGTTGGCTCTTGCTCCGTTATCAGGGAGTTTTCGTCTTTTACAGTTGGTGTTTAAATCATTTTATTTTTTGCTGGACTTAGTGTTTTTTCTTATTCTTTTTCAATTGGACTTTGGTAAGTTAACCAAATCTTTTTTATTTCTTCAACTTTGACGGAGACTCAAGCTGAGTCATTCCATATTTAAAATATCGGATATTGATGAACGAGGAGAAGTAACAAATAGAAACATGACGGATGCAAGGGAAAATAAATACTTTAAAAACCTTAAAAGTGACAAGGAACTTGTGTTAAGACTTGGAGACAGGAAATATTCTAACATTTCAATAATTCTAGAAAATAAATCTTCCATACCCAAAACAAACCCGCAACTTTTACATGCTGAATTAAAAAGTAAAATCTCAAGACATGCTAATATTAATAACATGTCATTCACACGCAGTGGAAAAATAAAATTTAACACCACAGACCCTGTTTGCGCAACCCAGATTCTTGGAATTGAGAAACTCATGAAAACATCGGTTAAAGCCAGCCTCGTATGGGAGGGATTCACATCCCGTTTTCTTCTCCACCAAATTCCGACAGACATACCTATAGAAGATTTGGCATCTGAAATACAACTGAGTAATAATATCGAAATTGTTGAAATGCGACGTTTTATTAAATCCGGCAGTAATCAAGAAGTTTCTCCCATTTTAATTACTATTCTTGGTACAAGTCTACCAGACAGTATTAAACTTTGGTTTATCAATCACCGCATTCAAAATTTCGTTAATAAACCCCGTCAATGCAATAAATGCTTTAGTTTTTTTCATCCCTCCAGATTTTGCAACAAACCTGCTATCTGTATTAATTGTGGACTATCCCATACGGGTCAGTGTACCAATGCTACAAACTGTATTAATTGTAAACAGGATCACCCGGCCAATTCTCCACTCTGCCCCTTCTACATTAAAGAAAAACAGATAATAGAATTAAAATGTACTCAACATCTATCTATGGGTGAAGCGAGACGAAAATACCGTGAAACCCATTCTGAAAATTATTAATCGGCATTGAAAATAACAGTACCGAATAAGATACAAGATCTGGAAAAAAAATTAGAAAACATGATAGTAAATTTTCAAACAGCCCTCGAAAAACAGACAGTATCTTTATTAGAAACCGTACAAAAAATGATGGAAACTATGTTTTCACAACTCTGCAATATTATGGAAATACAAAAAGGATCTGTATCTCCATCCAGAAAAAAAAAAGCCGGATCAGCGATACAGAAATTTTATGCTTCTGTTCCGGATGCATCCCTTCATAAAGAAGATGCATCAAATAACATAGAAATGGGATAGCTAGTTCATAATCTTTAATCTTAATTTATTTTTTTTCGGAGGGTAAATAACTCCGGTATCAAAATTTTTTTTTTTCTCTATCCTCAAGGGGAGGTTTAGATTTTTTTTCATTACAACTAACTTTTCCTTACTTTTTATGATTTTTCTACAATGGAACTGTAGAAGTATACAGAACAAATCCATTTGGTTCAGCATCTCTCCCTTTTCTCAAACAGATATTTGGATTTTTCAAGAAACTTTTCTAAAACCGGATAATAGATTGCATATTCCAGGAAAGACTATTTTCAGACAAGATCGACTTGACAGACCAGGAGGAGGATTGCTTATAGCAGTTCCAATGAATCTTTCTGCTCGTTATATCCCTATTCCGTTTCCTCAATCATCTGACATCGAATGTTTAATTATCCATGTCACTATAAATAACTTCTCTTTCTATATCATTAATTTATATGCATCTCGGGGACTTAATATTATCTTAATAAAATCATATTTAGAATCTTTAACTGATCCAATCTTCATTTTTGGTGATTTTAACCTTCATCATCCAATGTGGGGATCTAATCACACTTCGCATTACAGCAACGATTTTGTGGAATGGCTAACCAACTCCAACTTTATTCTTCTTAATACCAAAGCTCCGACTCACAGAAGTACAGTAGGTGCTGCTGCACTCATTGATCTTACCCTTTGCTCTGCCAACCTTTTTGGATGCACCAATACTTATGTTTTAGACAGCTCCTTCAACAGTGACCATTGCCCTATCATCACAGAATTTAATCTTCACAGCCCTCTTCAGCGGAATGTAAAAAAAGTAAATTGGCAATCAGTGATGAAACAAATTGAATCTATTTTATACAATAAAGAGGAAAACAATATCAATATCTCGGATACTTTTGCTAATATAATTTCTAATAATACTCAAAAAATTAAAATTTCCAATAAATATTTCCCACCTTGGTGGAACTCGGCTTGCAACAATTTTTACAAACTCAAGAAGTATTTCAGAAAAAAGGCCATACATAATATTTCTCCTCATCAATGGATTCAATACAAAAAATATTCCAGCAAACTCAGATTTCATATTAAAAAAGCCAAGAAAATGTACTGGGATAAAATATGTAACAATGCTAGTAATCCAAGAATCTTTTTTAATATATTGAAAAAATTATCTACTCAAGTGAATCCTGAATCAACTACAAATATTCTTCAAGTTCACAATAGATTTATCACTCACCCGCAAATTCAATCTAACCTTTTTGCTGACTTTTTTCAATCCAACAATATTCTCCACGAACCTATTCCTTTAGATTTTCTATCTAAAGATAATCTTCTTAATAAACCGTTCCATATATCTGAACTAAGTAAAGCAATAAAAATTTCCAGAAATACTACCCCAGGCACTGACCAGATCCCTGCTACTGTACTAAAAGGATTAAATCAGAGAGGAAAAACTATTCTCAAATATTTTCAACAATTATTTGATAACTCAAAAGTCCCACAATCATGGAAACATGCCATCATCCTTCCTATTCCCAAACCATACAAAGATAAAACTAAAATATCCTCTTACAGACCCATTGCTTTAACTTCGGTTCTCTCGAAAACGTTTGAAAGAATTTTATCCGGTCGCATTTCTCATTATCTGACAATTAATCAAAAGCTTAATCCTCAACATTATGGTTTTGTTCCTTTTAAGGACAGTAGAACCGCGACTTACCTTATTCATAAGGCAATAGTTGAGGCTAAATTAGGAAAGAATTATTTCGTGGGAATTAGCCTTGATATAAAAAGTGCTTATGATTCTGTATATATAGATGGCCTTCTTTACAAATGTCTACAAATAGGAATAACGGGAAAAATAGCTCTTTGGATTCACGAATTTCTCTCGAATAGATCTTTTCAAATTCGATGGAGGAACGTTCTCTCAATAGAAAAAATTCTTTTTAAAGGTCTCCCCCAGGGCAGTGTTTTATCCCCAATTTTATTTACCATCTACATGTATGATTTTTTTGAAACTTTGGATTCTGGAGTGGAATGTTCTATTTATGCTGATGATATTTTTATTTATTGTTCCCATCACTCTCTTGATACCATATGTCGCAAACTACAAAATACCCTTGAAAGAATTACTCAGTGGTGCAATTATTGGAAACTAAATTTAAGTCATGAAAAAAGTACTATTGCAGAGCTTTCTAACAAAAGAATTCATATTTTTCCTGATGTGTTATTGGCTGGTTACCCTCTCCCATGGCAAACCTCTATCAAATATTTAGGAGTATATTTCTCCAAATGGAAACAAAATACTACCATCATGAACCAAATGAAAAATAAAGCTCTAAAAAAGATTAATGCCCTTAAAGGTATGGCCTACAAACATCATGGTCCGCGAGCTAATAATCTTATTCAGTTAATCAACAATAGCATCTGCAGTTCCTTTTTCTACACTTGCCACATCATTAATAAATGGTCGGATCATCAACTAAAACCTTTTAATATTATTCAAACCAAAGCTCTCAGGATTGCTCTAGCTCTTCCTCAATGGACCCCCAATATCGTTCTTTTGAAATTGGCTGGACAAGAATTGCTCTCTGAAAAAATTAGACGGCTGGCGCAAATTTTTTTTATTGTTCAAATATCTAATGGGAAATATTCCCCTATGCATCTGAATAACCAGGGTTCAATAAATATAACAATAATGGAAGATGACAAGAAATGTGTTGATCATATTCTTAGAAATTTGAATACCGATAGGGAAAAGATAATCTCAATCCCTAATCTTATCCATTTCACTGATATCCCTTGTTCAATTTATACGAATGAATTTTGCTTTCAAAACAAAAATCTGCCTATCCCTATAATTAATAGCTCCTTTAATGAATTACTAGAACACAGATTCCAAGATTTTTTCATAATTGCTACAGATGCATCTAAAAACCCAAACATTACTTCCATAGCAGGTGTAACATGAACTACTTCCTTTTCTTATAAAATTAATCCGATCAACTCCATCTTCACGGCTGAAGCGCTAGCGATTTGTCAAGCTCTGGATGAACTTACAGAAATGCATAATAAATTGCTCATTCTATCCGATAGCTATTCAGTTTTATATGCATTACAAAATTTCTCTATTAAATCCCCTAAGGTGATTCATAGATTGGTCAATAAGATTCTTATTCTTTCTCATTATAATATGCAGTTGGTATTTCTTTGGATTCCGGGTCACTCAAATATTTATTGGAATGAACAAGCTGACAAAATCGCAAGATCTGTAACGGAATTTGACGTAAATATCAACTGGATAGCTTCAGAAGACATCCATGCATACAATTACTATAACAGACTAGAAAAAACTAAAGGAAATTTTTACTGCAGCAAATACTTTGAAATTTTGGGGAACATTCCTACCATTGATACTATCTCTAATTGGACAAATAACAGAAGAGAGGAAATTCTAGGAATCCGATGTCTCAGCAAAATGACAATTACTCCTGGTCTTTTAAATAAATTTAATTTGCAGGATAATGCTCTGTGTTCTACCTATAGTAGGATTAATGATCTGGATCACATTCTCTTAAATTGCGCAAATTATACTTCCCATAGAAACGAACTCTGAACTTTCTTCAAATAGATTCCTGCTGCATTATC
Source organism: Nephila pilipes (assembly GCA_019974015.1). NCBI lineage: Eukaryota > Metazoa > Arthropoda > Arachnida > Araneae > Nephilidae > Nephila > Nephila pilipes. The sequence continues at coordinate 532,535 of BMAW01121388.1, read as the reverse complement.
ACTTTCAGAGATCTTTTACAGAAAGCGACATTAAATAAGAAGAACTTTACAGTTTTTTTTACAGAAAATGAAATTTTTTGATATTTATTAATTTGAAACTTTTTTCCAGATAGGGATAATGGCCCTTGTTGCCCTACATCCCTTCTTCATTCAATCAATCAATCACACACACACACACCTAATTCTGTTTTTACACAAATTTCTTTTACACAAGTTTGATTTAACATGAATTGGGATAAAAAAATTCTCTTTTTACACCACTTGTTTGATTTCACATGAGTGAACCAAATTCTAAGAGGAAAAATTGGCTTTAATTTTATTTTTATAACTACAATATTGGAGATAAGAATTCTAATATGATTTCCATTTGTGAGAATTCCCTGAGTTTTATAACCTTAATATGGAATTTTGTCTGCATTTTGAATTGGTGTTCAAAGTGAAAACACATGCAACTCTTGTTTTGATTTGACTGAAACGTTTCAGACGTATCAAAGCTAGTCTCAGAAAAAACTATTTAAAATGCTGAGAACAAGTGAGAAGTGATTAAATCTTTATTTTTTTTTATCTTACTCATATCTATGTTTTGGTCAGATGTATAACAGGAGTGTGACATACATATTTATTAATTTTGTGTAACAGTCAATAAATGTTAAATTACAGTTTTAAAACCTTTGTTTCATTAATTGTAACTGAAATATTTTTTTCTTTTCAAATGATAACTTACTTTGAATGATACTGTGCATTCTTTATGAAATAAAATGTTTCAGTTTAGAACAGGAAAATTCATGGTTTATTGTATTATTTTTGCTGATTTCTTAAGACAGGAACTATTCTTCTTTTTTTTCTACAGATGCAATATATTTTTTTTACCCAAAACTTTTTACACTTATTCTTTGGGAATGTATCTGTCTTATAAAAAAAAAATTAGAATTTGTTGTGTATATATATGTATGAATTTAAATAATGCATTAAAAATTTTATTGCAAGTTCTTCCTTAATTAAAAGCATTGTGTAAATAGAAATATACACAAATATTCAAGTCAAAATCTGAACTTCCTGAAAAAAATTAAATCTTATTATGCCTTTATAGAAAATTTTAATGTTAATACAACAAAGGATCTAGTTCCAAATCATGTTTTATAGTTTCAAAATATTTGTGTACAGAATGAAATTTCCAAGAACCTTTAGCTTCTGAGTAAGACCGAAGACTGAGTTTCTTTTTTTTTTTTTTCTAATTAATTTGATATTTTTTTCAAAAATAAAAGTAATTTGATTTTAATTTTCAATTTTAGCTGCACTGCAGTTGCTAGCAGCACATGCACCACAGTTTGAATTATTTATCTTTGAGAATTGTGTTGATTTATATGATGGTATGATGTTGTGGGTACAGCACCAAAATAGAGACATGCAGAAGATTGGCAGAGATGCTATTGGTTCTATACTGAAAGTGGTAAGCTGTTTTAAAATATAGTCCTTGGATCCCTTCCCTCCCCTTTTTTGGATGTTTTTGAAAAATTGTTTCCCTTTTAAAATGAAAGGATACTAAATCTTTGTGTAAGAGATAAATGATACAAACTTTTTAAATTTATGTATGTAATATATTTAATTTTTTTTAATGTGAATATGTATCATATCTAAATTATATTTTAAGTAACATTTTACACATTTTATTTACTAAACTTATTGAATGATTATGTAAACATCTACTATCTAGCTATATTTAAAAGACTGAGATTTCAAAGAATTTCTTTGAAAAGTTTTAGAAGGAATAATTTGGATCTTTGTTAATAATTCTTATTTTTTCCTTTTTTAAAAATGTTTTATTATGAGGATTTCATGCATTTTTGATTCAGGAAAAAATGATGGATAGATGGTTTATTTTGTGCACAACATTCTGGAGTTAAACCTTTAAAACACATATTATTCGTTTTAATTACACGATCCTGAAATGAAAACTTCCTAAATGGGGAGCATACATTCCCATTTTTACAAATGACATTCCTTTTCACTTCTGATTAAAATACAAAGGAAATCTTTTCCCAAAAAACCCGAATTATGAGGATTTTTTGTTTTAATCATTATTTGATAATCTTCTACTTTCATTTTCTGATTATTCATTTTTTGATTTCTCTCTTGAAGAAAGATAAGTAATTCATTCTTGTTGTTGTGGATTAAAAAAAATAATTCTCTGTTTTACTGCTATATGAGTTTTCAGTTCGTCAATTAAGTTCACTAAAAATTTTATCAGATACAATCAATTCACATAACAATTTAAAATCGCTTACTTTTTGTAGCTGGCAATAATACTCAAAATTAAGGGATAATCTCAATGTGAATGACATAAAATTTTCATTATGTATTTCTTGTATGTTGCAAAAATTATTTAAACTCTCTTATGGGATTAAGAGATTTGAAAAAATCTCATCATTAATATAAGATTTGAAAAAATCTCATTATTAATATAAGATTTGAAAAAAATCTCATCATTAATATAAGATTTGAAAAAAATCTCATTATTATTATAAGATTTGAAAAAATCTTATCATTTTTTGTTAAAGTTCTTACACTTTTAATTAGACTTTTAGTGCTTCTGTTTAAGGTATCTATATCAATTATCATATATCAATGAGTCTTTTCTAAGATTTTCTAACTTGAATTACTTTTCTAGTAAGTTAGATTGTTTTTGTAGCTGAGCCAGTTTAATTTTCTCTAATTTTAACTTTATTTTATTTTCCAATTTACTCATTCCCTCTCTGTTTATTGATTTTTTCTCATCAATAATATAATCAATAACATTTTGAACAAATTCAATGTCATTAGTTTACAAATCAGAATTCTCAATAATATTTCTTATGAATAACTTAAAATTTTCTTCATTTTTTAGAATTACCAAACCTAATTCCTGTGCAATGAGGGTCAATTTGTCTTTAAATTTTGAAATTATAGACATGGTAAATTAAATTTTTGAAAAAAAAATCACTATGGAGAAATTTCTTTCCCCTCAAAAGCAGGATTGATGTTTTGCTATGATATATTCACTACTGTTTTGATGTGGATCTTTAATTGCAGTTTAATACATGGAAGAAAATCGCACATTGAATCACTATTATTCAAAAAAATTAGTAGCTCTAACACTTTTAAAACTTTCCTTTTATTGTTGGTATTTGCTCTCAGGCAACTGTGGACTATTGTACGGTTTTTATTACTGTATGAAAGTTCACACAGTATAGATGTTGCAGTGATTGTATATGCAGGCTTTAACACAATATTTACTAACATTATATGACACAATATTTCCAGTAGTCAGCAATGGTCACATGTGGATGTATAGGAAAATCATTTGTGTAACAAGGTGAAATAAAATGACTGTAAACTTACATTATTTGCATGATAAGATTTTTTTTCTTGCATACTGAGTATATTAAAATATTTCTAACATGTTTATTTATTACTTGAAAAAGGAATTCTGTTCCTTTGACGCAGTATGTGTTGCTCAAATTTTATATATAAACAAATACTGAGGTCAAAAGTTTTTTTTCTCTCTTTGTATATCTTTAAAGATTTAGGAATGTAAAACTGATGATAATTTCTTATTTACTTCCTTTTTTTTGAAGATTCAGAAAATACTCAAGTTGAGTCATTAAAAATTTATTATAAAAGTTGAATAAAATTTGATAATGAATGCAAAACCATGATGGAAAGATGGAATTATAATTTTTTTTTGCTTACTACCAAGCAATAGTAACTATTACTAAGAGCTGGGTTATGGAAAACAACATATTAATATTTTATGGTGGAACAAATGAAAGCCTTCTCAGATATTTAAAACAGGCCTTCAATTTTATACAGAAAGGAAAAATTTCCCAACTTGAAAATATTTTTAATATGTTTATTCCTTATGGAAAAAATGAATTCTCTATGTTTGAAACAGTATGTGTAGCTCAAATTTTATATATGAACAAGTACTAAATATTTTGGTTACCCCAAATATAATATGGCAAAGAATCACATCCTGATTACTTTTATGCAAAATCCTAATTAATATACCTATGGAAGACTTGACTTAAAGAAACTAATATAACGAAACAAAAGTGACTAATTTCAAGATTGTGGTAATGAGATAAATTATAAAAATGGTATGTATCAGGAGTTAATTAACCATTAAATGTAGCATTTTATTGACAGATAATGCAATAAATGTTTTAGCTTCTTATATCCAATAAGGTTCCGTAAAATACTTGCAACATACATCATTTGTGGCACATTCTTTCAGGACAGTATACTTATTCTCAAAATAGCATTTGCTCATATTCATGATCATCTAAGTAAGGGATTTTACAAAATGTTGAAATGTTTTGAGCGGTTTTAAAAAAACTATCTAATCATACAGGGCAAAATAAAAGATAATGAAGACATTGTTTTTACATCTATGCTACACATTAAAAAGTAGGAAACAAACTATCACAATATCTCTAAGTAGCAAGAAGAAAGCATTCTTTTTGACAGTAAAATTTCTCACCTAATAAGCTGCGAGTTTGTCAACAGTGATGCATTAAATTACATAGAAATAGAATGAATATAGACAAAATATATATTTCTTTCTTTTATTAAATAAGTTTAAATTTTTTTTTTTGACTTGTACTGGAATTTTTTTCATTAATATGCACATTTTTATCTCTATTTAAAGGGTGGATTTATGTTAAAGTGTTTTTTTTCTCGAATTTTATGAGTTCCTTAAAATGTAAATCATTAAAAACATATAGTTAAGAATCCCTCATTTTTTTACAAACATTTTTGAATCTTTCATAAAATATTTCTAAGAGAAGATGACATAAAAATGTTCTTTCAGAATTGACAGACATGATAAACCAGGAGGAAAATTATTAATTGCTGTATCAGCGACTATCCACATGCGTCAATATGTATGACATATTTCCTTCTATGTCATTAAAATACAATCTGCATGAATTCAGTTTTTTAAATTAATAAAATCCTATTTAAAATCACTATCAGATTATGTTTTCATTTTTGATGATTTTAATTTTCGTCGCCCAATGTGAGAATCTCTCCAGATCACACATCCAGACAACAATAATATCAAATATTATTTCTGGTATTATATTCTAATTATACTCTTCTAATATGACTGTATCAGTATTTGGAAGTGTAGTAGGTAATTGCATCTATAATTCATTTAACTATATATTCTTCTATTTTCTTAACTTCACTAATTATTACTTGGTAGATTAGACCTTCGAAAGTGAACACTGTCCTATAACATTGGAGATCTCTTTAATTAAACACGACAAACAAATTTTGCAGGAAGAGTAGTTGATCTGCTATAAATGATTGAACAAAAAAAAAAAAAAAAAAAAAAACCTGGGATTTGGAATATCTTTGAAACCTCATAGATAAAATTTGTAATTACTGGAATCAGTATTTATTATTAGATTGAAGAAATTACGTTCCCATCCAGGGGGAATACCCATCATAGTTGAAAAGTATTTGTAATAATTTCTACAAACTTATAAAAAATTTCTAAAAAAGAAAAAGTTTTTTGCAACGTTTCTCATTTGTTATGGATTAAATTGAAATAATATGGGAGCAATCTTTGATATCACATCAAAAAAGCAAAGAAAATTTACTTAAACATAATATCTAACAGCATAACTAATCCAAGAACTTTCTGTAACATCCTTGGAAAAATATCAAACAGTGGTAATCCATAGAAAATGCTAAACATCCTTCAATATAATAACAGATTTATTAATCGACCCAAGTCCAGGCAAATATTTTTGCATCCTATAACAAACAAAATTATGAGCTGCATCCTTTATATTTTATAAACTAAGATGATTGATTTCACAACAAACCCTTTCATTTTTTTGTTGTTAGGGTGGTAAAATCATGGAAAGATGCAACTCCAATGACAGAATTATTTTGACAATCTAACAATTTTCATAAAAAATTAAATTATGATAGATTTAAATTTGTTTAAAATTATTTGCATTAATTATTTGAGAATGTAATGGTCCCTCTGCCTTGGAAGCTTAAAGTTGTTATTATGATTCTGAAACTCTATGACTATAAAATCCTAATAACTTCATACAGAAAAATAATGCTAAGTTTGGTTTGAAAGAATTTTAGCTGATTATAATTTTTTAATATTTTGATTAAGAAAACAATTAGTTATTTTTGTTGAATGTTTACTTTGTGTAAACAATTTAATCTTTTTGATAGATTATAAACTTTTGGTAAAACTATTTTAATTATTAAAATTCCATAATAAGTATTGAATACTAACCAAAAGTTGATATTTAACCCTTAATTGTGAGGGTGTTTTGACTGTACTATTTTGTCTGGTGAGTGTACTAGGTATGCCAGTCTGCTGTTAGATATGTTTAACAAAATTTTCACTAGACATTTGTCCTGTTTCAGTCGGAAATGATTAGAAACTAAGAATTTGAGAAAATTTGGTTAAAGATGTTTATATAAAAAAATGCATTGGTATACTCTATATAAGCTGCCTTGGCAAAATAGAAATGTCAAATAGGAATGAACCTGAAATGAAAGCCGAACCTTTTCAAAGCATATACCTTTCATAGTTTACCTTTTCATAGAATAGAACCTTTTCATAGTTTAAAAAATATGAATGCTTTGCTATTCTTGGGGATGTGCAACAGTAACAACAAAAATGAAACAGGTTTCTAAAAGTTGAAGTTAAAAAAATTAAACAGAAATATACTTTTAACTAAAATAGGCATTACTCTCAAAAAATGTTTTTATGAATGTTTCTTGCCATCATTTTCATTGATACATACACTGCAAAAATAGAATGTTTTTGTCAAATGACTTTTGCAAAAATCATTTTGTCAAATGAAAATCAGAACATTGTGTGTAGTTAATCATTGCATAATTGTTCTTAATTCTACTGCATGAAATGCAGTGTCCTTTTTACTTTTTTTGATGGTGGCTGTAACTCCTGTTCCTCATTCATTACCTCTGAATAAAGCAATCTTTGAATTATTGCATTTGATTATGCAGGCAGATTTAGCAATTTGACACATTCTTGAAGTTAAGCCTTTATAAGAGACTTCACTAAGTTTTTCAAGAACATTTTTCTGAACTGGGCAATGCATTAAGTCAGTGAAATTCAAAAAGATCTGCGCATTTATGTTTGCTAGGTTTTCAAGTGCAAAAAAGTTGATGTTGTCCATCTGTTTGTTTTTCAGGCTATGATGTAGTTGCTATAGAGCTGGGTCTACTGTTTCAACCCCTTTCCCCCATCCTTTGAACTTATTATAATCCGTAATTAGCCACCCAAGGGGCTATTGTTTTAGTTGGATCACTTTTATTGTACCAGATCACTTTTCAATTTTTTATCATTTGTTTCAATTTTAATTATATTAGCTTAAATATATTCAACTTAATAATTTATCATTTGCTTTAATTTTAATTACATGTAGATTATATAATATTCAATTTAATAATTATCGTTTGCTTTAATTTTAATTACGTTTAGCTTAAATATATACAATTTAATAATTTATCGTTTCCTTTAATTTTAGTATTGGAAAAGTTACTATTGTCAATTTCTCGATATTTCATCATTTGTTTAATTCTTATAATTAATAATAGTTATAAAAAAAAGTCCACCTTGGATGGCTAAATCTATTCTTTGCAAAACAACTTTGCATAGAACTTCTTATTTTTGTTTTATCATCATCATGCACAATGCTAAGAAGAATAATTATTTTAGGTTTTGTTGTGTATGAAACTAGTGATATCTTTTTGAAACTCAGTAGCTGAAGCTCTGACTTTTGTTTTTGTTGGCTAGAATTCTGCAGGAATTTTTTTTTTGTTCTTTTTTAATGTACTGCAAGGTAATACCTATGCTAAGGGGGGAATTGCTCTAATTCAAAGCTTCATATGGTGCAGGAAGCTCAGTATCACAGTATAATTTTAATTTCAAGCTATAGAAAGTTCATGAATAAAGAATAGCAACTTGCTTTAGATATAGTTAACTGGTTTATTTGAAATGTACTGGCTAAAGGAGCACCTACCATAAAAAGACTCAAGTTCATATGTGTCACTTCTCATCAAATTAACTTAAAACATATCCAAAATCATCTAGAAGAACAATTTCATTTTGAGATATAGTTGGAAAGATGGCATACATAGTGCACCAAATCAAACAATGCAGAAAAAATATATCAACTTCCAGCTGGAAAAAATCAAAGTGATCCTAGTAAAGGGGATTTTTGTGCATTTGTAAAGAGTAGGTAGGAGGCTAGACGGGAGTATAAACCTTTGTGATTGTTGTAGGTTCTAATTCACATTAAAATGGTGTACTTTATATACCAGCCCTGGCAATTTAGGGTTAAAGATATAGGGATTAGGATATTTCAATAGAAAGAGTTGTTCACAAATATAAATTTGTATGATACAACACATATGTATACAATTATTTTCATTTATTGAATATTAGATCTGATATAAACCAACAGCTTTCTCCAAAATCATGCTTTAGAAATGAGCTATTCAAATAGAAATTAATGGAAATCTTTTAATTGATTTTTTTAACATTTTGATTAAATTTTATTGGTTTTATGATATTAAATTAAGAACTCTGAATTATAAATAAATTAGCATATGTATGTAGGTATACTTTCTAGTTAAAACTTTTATACAATAATACTGTTGAACATAATCATTTATAAATATTGTTATTTGGGATATAATCTTAGAAACTGTTTTCAACAGTAATGATCATTTTTTTTTAGACTGCTGAGATGGTATCTTCTAAATATGAAGAAGATAAAGATAATTGTACCAAAATTTTTAGTGTGAGTATTTAAAATGTTTCTTTTAATTTAATTTAAAATAAAAATTTTAAGACGAAAAGCTCAATTTATTGAATTTTTTTTCTCTTTTAGTATTTTATGAGGAACTTTAGAGACATTTTTCTTTCAAATGATAGTTCCTCTAAGATTCTTAAAATTGCTGTGATTGCTTATGGTCTTTTTGCCAAGGTATGTTTCATTTAATAATTTTTGAAAAATCAAATAGTTCTGTACTATTAACTTGTTTACTTTGTGATTAAAAAGAAAACCACTGAGTCATTCAAGATAAATGTATAACTATAAAAAAAAAAAATGTTTATCATAATATTTAGTATTTAAAGACACACAAAAGTTATGACCTTTCTAAGAAGCACAATTTTTTCTTACTGATTAAATTTCATCATGTATACATGTTTTTGTGATGGAAAAATTTAACTGTTTTTTTTTAGACGTGGGACATCATAAAATTCTAGTAAGATTTTCGATCCCCTAACACATTGTTATTATTTAAGCTATTGTTATGCTTTTGATTAATTATTGAAATTGATATTATAAGAAGGACTTGATTGTTATTTAAAATTCTTTAAAATTTCAGCTCAAAATTTTAGCTTTGAACCACCAAAATAGCTTCCATCTTAAATTATAGTCCTGCACAATATAAGGTGTTACAAATTATTTTTTCAGCAGTGACTTTGATGTTTTATTGAATTAGAAGTATATTGTAAAGGATTTTTTTTATAGAAGTTATAGATAAATCTGATAGATATCTTCTATCATTCATTGATATTATAAGAGAGAGGTAGGTAACCTTTGCTCGTGAGAAGGTCTTATTAAAAACATTTGTGAACAGAACAGTTACAGCAGCCAAATATTTATCTCTTTTAAAGGTCCTGGCATCATGATTATTTCCCTTAATAGATAAACATAGGCTTGAGAGTCACAATATTACGTTAAAATATTTGAAAATGCAAATTAACTTAACTATCAGGATACTTGTCAGTGCTAAAATCTGATTATAAATGGAACGTTTTAAAACTGCCCATGTAGGTATGAAAGGAGTTGTGTTCTAAGGGAACATTAGTTTGCACTATTCAATGCAACAAACTTTAATGAAGTGCATAAAAAAAAATAAAAGGTCTAAATAGCTGTAGATTTCTGAGGACTAAGAATAAGTAAACATAAGACACACAGTGTAGCAACATGTAACAAGAATACAATTTTTAAACTGAACAACCAAACTGTTAAAATTTCTTTTGTCAGATATTTAAATATTGTCAATATAATAAATTAACCTAGTTCCAATGTATCATCTGTTAAAAGAAAAAAATTATGTTTTAGACATTTATTTCAATAGAACATCTGGAATTAATTGATGGATAAAGAAAGATGTATTATAAATCTGGTTTTACAGTAGGTATAAAAAGTATTGTAACAAATGGTGCACACAAGCTAGAGTATGGAGAGAGAGTATAAGGAACCTTAAAAAAAATTTAAAAAACACATGATGATAACTACTCGACTGTGAAAATTTTTTGAGAATATTTTATGTTTATCATAAATTTTTGAACTATCACAAACCCATTTTTAATTTTTATGCAGCCTTGCAAGTTATGCCTAAGTGAAAATGAAGTGAAGCTAATGCTTCAAAATGTAATCCAGAGGTGTGAACATGCATTTTTAAGGTATGTTTTATCAGATAATGATTCTTTCTTTATTTTTTTAAAATTTTTATTCTTTTAAGGAGTAGTATGTTATATATATATATATATATATAGGGTTAGTCTTCTGAAATGGCTCTGCGTTTTGATCAGAGTAACTCCCAACTTATCTTCCTGTAGAATGAGAATGAAACAAAATAATACAGATTTTCCAATATAACATTTTTTTAAAGTATTAGTGGACCATCAATCAATGAAACAATACTAACAAATTAATGAACTGAATGCATACATAAAATTTTAAAAGCGATTTGCAAAATTTAATGCAGATAATAAAGTAATGAAAAATAATAAAATATTTTATGAAATAATTATTTCAAGAGTAAGTTGTGCATGACATTATTGTTATTTACAATAATGTCAAATAGAGTGTCGTCATTTGCAAATGATACCAGAATATTTTCCCCAGAATTTATCAACATAAATGCCTCCAAACATTCTTGGGATAGTGAGTTCCTCAATCTATTCAATCTTCTTCAATATTGTCTTCCATCTTTTATAATAAACATCTTCAAATATAAACTTTTCCATTTCCTTGCAAAGTCCAGGAGTTCATTTTTGAGAAATTCTCTTTCAACTTCCAGGTAAAATATTTATAATTTATCACACATTTTGAAGTACTTCAGATGATAATTTTGTTGGTAGTGAAACAATTGTACAATTCTTTGTGTTGGACAAATCTTGACTCCATTGTATTGATAACTTTATCGAGCATTACATTGTATGCATTCATTTTGAATTTGTCTCTCTTGAAAAAGAGAGAGGTGACTCGTCAAAGGTTTCATTTGAAAAAGTTTTCTTAGTTTGTATTTTCAAAATTGGTGTTCTGATTTCAACTTGAAATGGGATGTCTTTTTTGTTGAATTGTTTATTGATTTGACTTACAAAATTATTATTTTTTCCATAAATATACGAAAACTTCTCTAAAATTCTTTCAAAGATGAAATAGTTTCTTTAACCATTAAATATGCTTGCATTCAATTCAATCCAGTGGTCTGAAAATGTTTTGGAAGGGGTGAGGTTAGTCTGAATATCAAACATATTTTTAGTTAAAATAGTTTCCTACTTAAAGGAATTATTCAGAAACATGTGGGCTTCATAGCACACATCCACTTTGAAATCATTGGAATTTGCGATTTTGTGCAAAGTCTGACATAATTCCAAACATATTGTTGAGGTATTGTTGAATATTTTAAGAAGCTCTTTATCTTTGTCTACCATTTTGTTTTACTTAAAATTTTCACAAAAATGGAAGTTGATTGCTAACTGTGCTTTGGTAAATATGATTATCACATAAAGATTGCTACTTTATTTATTAAACCAAATAAAGATGTAACAGGAATTGTTATTTTTGAATTTCTCCAATCGCCACATGTAATACATCTGCATAACATCAAACATGAATATGTTTTGGAAAGCCATGTTGGGAAACCATTATATTGGCCTTGTATGTTTGCTGCATCATCTGTTGATTGCTAATACAATATTTAATTTCTATTTTTAACTCATCTAGGTAAGGTCTTACAATGTCATTAATATGTTGACCTTTTCCTTACATACAATTTATTACACCTGTCAATCTTTAATGTACTTCATTATCCTTCAAGTAATGCACAATCATTTCATATTGATCTGCAACTTTGATGTGTTGTGTTATGTCAATTTGAATGGAAAACATTTTTATGGCATTTATTTCTCCTGCAATTTTTTGTCATTTTAATTGAATTTGCTGATCTTTTATATAAAAATGTCGCAAAGTTTCCTCTTCTAAAATTCTTTACATTTTTCATTTGAATTTGACTTTGTATTGTGACATTCTGTATATATGCTCTAAGAAGTGAATTAAATTTTGAAACAATCAGCACAATTTGTAAAAAAAATATTGTTTACATTATTATTACACATACACACACACATTGTGTGTGTGTACTGGAAAATGAGCATATTCAGCCTTCTATTTTCTTTGTGCATAAGATCCTTTATAAGAATATGTGCTTTCACCTTTTTATTGTTCCTCTAATCATGTATGCTTAGGACCAATTTGCACCAAAACCTACATATTCTTTCAAAAGTGCTAAACATATCCAATAGTGCAAGTATGTGTTGAAGAATTTAAACTCAGCCTATTTCTTTAATATCCAGATTTACATAAATAAATGAAATTCACATTCTACTGACATGTGATGGATGATTTATATTGTATTGAATGCTTTTTCTAAAGTTCATTACAATTTTAATCACTATAAGGATAGTCTAGTTATGGGAACCATTGCTCAATGTACAATATATAGATATGCTTCTCTTGCACATGTGGTCTTGACGGTTGCTGTTGTATCTAGGCCCTCCTCAGGGATTGGCCCATCTGGGTTTCGCTCAACCACCCAATTACCCATTTTGCCTCTGTATTTATTGGTATGTAAGATTTTGAAGCTTCTTGAATAATATGGTAAACTACACTTTTAAAATTCTTTTGCAATATACTGAAATGTTTGTTATTTTGTCAATATTATACTTTTCATGATTCATAAGTAATGAATCTGTCTTTGTTACCTCATATATATATATATTAATAAATGAAATCAAATTAACTTTTTCCATAATCCTAACAGTTTTTGTTTTTTAGTTAATTTTTTATGAGCTCTTAAATAATGAAAAAATGAACATACTATATAAGAAAATTCTTTATTATGTTTTTTTTTATTAAAGGAAGATTTTTTTTTGTATACAGATTTTGTGTAAACAAAGTTATGTTATTAGGAGACCCTCCCTTCTCTTTTTTAACTCTTAAAAAGTCCCGAACTTGTTTATATATATATATATATATATATATATATATATATATATGAGATAACTCTCAAAATGTATCATATTTTATTGTATAATTATCAAACCCAATTTTTTTAACAGTAAATAAAATTCTATATCTGATCACTAAATTTGTTAAGTATTGTAAATTTAAATGTTTTTAAATTTGTTTTCATCTTACAGAAAGCTTTTTTTTTAAAATAAATTTATGCTTGAAATCATTCAAGATAGATTTCTGTAAAATTTTAAATATATTAAAAAATGTTTTAATACCTAAAATTTATGTATTTGATATATCTGTATTTGTAACTTTTCATCTAAGATTTTTTTTTGAATGAGGTGTTATTAATTATAATTATTTTTATAGTGATGATGATGATATAGACGATAGAATTTTAGAATTATCCTATTACCTTGAATCCCTATCATCAATTATTTCTGTTACTGAATATGTAAGTTCTAAGCATAGCTTTCTATTTTAAATTAATGCATTTTTTAAAAATTAACTATTTTTTTCTGTGAAATAATAAAAACATGATTATTAATTTCATCAACCATCTTTTATTTTTTTTTTAGGTTTCTGAAAATATTATATTTTCTTTAGAAAAGCTGACTATTTTCCAAATAAATAAATTTCCCAAAGTTCCTTCTGCATATAATTTTGTTGTTCCAAAGGTTGTCATTCGGATTATGTTATCTGTTCAACCAAAGCGAGAGTTATTTTTAAAATTTTTAGCTGAAGTTGGTAAGTTGCCCAAATGTTTATAGAAAAGTTGTAATGAATAATGTAGGTAAATGCCTATATATATATTTAAATTGTACTTTAATTTATTTTTGTAATGTAGACAAAAAATAAATTATTAACAAAGAATATAAATTAGTAAATATAAAGAAAAATAAGAAAATTGAAAATTTTCAATAAAGATTTAGTTTGCAATATACATCCTTTACTTTATGAAAAGAATACAGAACCAAAGTTATCTTATTAATGTCTTTTAATTTTTGTGAAGTGAACGAATTAAGACATATGAGTATGATGAGTTAAACATTAAATGTTTGAATTAATTGCTTTATTTTAAATGAATGAGTTTAAATTTAAAATATGTTATGTATTTTCTTTTAGTTAATTTAATTTCAATTTTGTTTTCTTTCAAATCAGTATCCTTTTCATTTTTTAAATTAATCTGAAATATTCTTTTTATTTCAAAGATGTCATTGACAAAGAATAATGAATTTGAAAATGGTAAAGTTTTCTTCATGTTATGATTGGTAGTGTAATTTTTAATTATACTGATTTTTTTGGAATGCTGATATTTTTTAGGAGGGGGGGGGAATAATTCACCACATTTTGATGTTAAATTTTTAAAATTCCTTAAAAGTGTGTGTGTGTATATATATATATATATTGCACATATCTGATTATTGATTTATACTACAAACATTTTGAGCTCTTTTTATTTTATTGCATATCCGTTATATTAATGTAATAATGAAACTTTATATTTTATCTGCTTAATGCCTAATTCATTTATCTGATAATTCTGTATGTATTTAAAACTTTGTTTAATAATGCTTTTATAAATTTCTCGCCTATATTGTTCCTATATATATTTATTATTATTCATTTTAAAAGATTAAAACTTTGTTGTAACATTTTGAACTTTTGTAGGATTTTAAGTTAGAGAAAAAAAAAAAAAAAAAAGGAATATTTTTTTAAAGGAAATTTAGCCTTAGTTAAATTAGCTATATATTAAAGAACATATTGTGGTGCATTACATGTATGTATTTTTAATTCTTTTAGTTTATCAAGGATTGGTGAAAACTTGTTCCCATCCTGTAGTTGTAGAAGCAGAGGCTTTGAAAGACAAAAACTTTATTAATCAGCTGCAAAACCAAAATGAAGTAGAATACAGATCTTCAATGAAAATAGTGACATACAAGGATTATGTATACTTCTGGAAGAGCATGTTGAATGTAGTTCAGTTAAAAGTAATCCTTTTTAATAATTATCAATCAGTTTAATCAATTCTGATAAAATAATATGAGAATATTCCATCTTAAAAATTATTTTAAATTAAAAAGGAATTTGAATAAATTTATTTGAAACAAAATTCATATTACTCATATTACTAGATAAAAAAAAGTAAATGGAAGAAATTTTGTTTTTATAAAATTTAAACTTTAAGCCTTGTAATTTAGGAATTGAGCTTTTATATCCCTGATAAATTAAAAATAATTGTGTTTAGGAAAGGTCTTGTGATAACTTTAAAGTAATAAATAAAAATTAAGTTTCTGTGCCAATTGCTTTTTTGTAATAATTAAAACTTAACAGTATACAGAGATAATATAAGTTTTATGATACCCTTTGTGTGTGTGTGTGTATATATATATATAAATGTATATCAAGGGTGGCCAAGCTCCTTGATAGTCTGAGCCATTTTTCAAAATTTGAAATGTTTCGCTAGCTGCAATTAAAAAGGTATGCAAAAAAGGTATTAATTTTTTTTTTTTAAAGAAATTATGTTTATTGAAAACATGTAAAAAAGTACAAAATGTTTATATTGAATTTAAAAACTAAACACATTTATTTTACTTCTTTTGATAATTTTTTAAAATTTGGTGAATAATTGGTGCCAGCACTTCTCAATAATTCTTTCAGATGCTGATTAGTTAATACTGATCGGTGTTAGGATTTTACGAATTTTTAAGTGGAATAAAATGATTCACGTAAGTACGTTGTTCTGAATATTGAAATAATTTGACAAGCAACCTTTTTTTAATTCAGGATACTTCGATTCTGGTACAAATTTCCGAAATTCAGTAATCGTTGTCAACTTATATTTTAATTGTAGAGCTTGATCTTCTTGCATCTCTATTAATTCTAATTCTCCAGATGCTTTTTGGGTCATAATTATATTAGAAATGGAAAACTCACCTTGAAATTATGTTAATTTCAAATGGATTTAGAAAAAAATCAAGAGACGATTTAAAAATTTTCAAGTCTTGAAATCTATTTTGGAATTCCGTCAATATTCCTTCTAGCTTTTTTATATGCTTGTTGAGTTTTTCTTGTTTAATATTGGAACAATTTTTTTTAATTTGAGGAAAATTACAAAATGTTTTATTTCTGATGTCCTTTTGAAAAAGTTGTAATTTAGTTTGAAAACTAAATATGCACTGTGAGAGGTCAGATATTATTTTATCTTTCCCCTGCAATTTTAAATTGAGTGTTCCATGTTCCATGACATCAGTCAAAAACATTAAGTCTTGTAACCACTCATCATTGTCTAATTCTGAATAAGTTATTTCATTTTCTTTTAGAAATGCAGTTATCGGATCAAACAAATCTACAAATTGATTTAATACGTTGTAGTTAGATAACCATCTAACAATGCAAAAGAAATTAATGTCATTTGTAAGTTCTTCGTCCTTTAATTCTTCAAGGAAATTTTTGAATTGTCGATGATTTTTTGCATTGGTGTGAATGTAATTTACAATGTGCAACACTGTTTTCATAACATCAGGATGTTTTAAATATTTTGTAATGAGATGTTCTCGGTGAATTATTCAGTGAATTGGTATGAATTGCGGAATTTGATAATCATCTCTTAAAAGCCCAATAAGACCGACTTTTTTACCCAGCATTGCCGGAGTTCCATTAGTTGCAATGCTTACAAGTTTGTTAAGAGGCACATCAAAAGTTTTCATTATAGAATCTAATGCATTTTTAATATTGACACCGCAGGTTGACTCTTGAAGTGCTACTAAATCTAATAATTCTTTGACCACTAAGTCGGGTGAAACAAAACATATGAAAATTCCCAATTGTGGAAGATCTGTGATATCTGTTGATTTGTCAAGGGCTAAGCTGAATGCAATACAGTTCTTCAGATAATTTTTTAAATTATATTCAAGAGATGTATTAATTGCAGTTATGCTTTGTTCGTTTGTGTGTCTCAAGATGGGAATTTGCGAAACAACTTTGTGCAATGCTGCATTATTTGGATCTAAAACTTTAAGTACATCTTCCAAATTTTTTTCAATAAACTATCCCTCTCCATACAGGCGTTTTGAATGAGTAATATTCCAAGCAATCACAAAACTGGCTTCAGCCACATTATTATCTTGATTGCTAAAGGTCGTCAAAATTGACTGTTGTTTATTTAAATTTGATTTTAAAGAAGCAAGTTTATCTTATCCTTATTTGGAATTTGGTGGATACTAATTAGAAAAGTGAGGATGATTGGTTTCATAATGTCAATGTAAATTGCTAGCTTTATAATTTTTGATCATAGAATTACAAATAACACATAACACTCATTATTAAAACTTCTAATTTCTTGCTCGTATTTTCTTTTTTTATTTTCGTTCTCTGTCATCATATTTTTAAAAGAACTGGAAATAAATAAAGAAATTTAGAAAATACAAGTTTTGAGTTATTAAAACAATAACTACACGTGTTACATACTATGAAACAAATTATAGTTAACTTACCAAAAATTCCAAATTCCAAATTATATTGTTAGCAAGAGTGATACAAATTGTTTCCTCCAGAGCACAATGTCAACTGTCCGTTACAATGAAAGTTTACAAATTCAAAATCGGTCTGGAGTCTGTCGATTACAGACAATTGCTCCACTGTTTATGTTTGTTCACGCATTTTCGATGAGTCATATCATTCTGAACCTGTACGGAAATGAAATTAGTTACAACGCTGCACTTAGTCATTCATATTTGTTGTCAGTAATTTAAAACATTTTGAAACACATATGGAACGATAATATATTTTTAAAATATAATAACACAAAACTGAAAGGGGAACTCTGGTACATTTATCAAGAGCCACAAATAATCCTTCAAAGAGGTTGGCCCCCCTTATATATATATATATATATCAAAATGTGATATATTTAATAAGAAATTGAAACAAAATTATTCTGTAAATGAACTTGTGAATTAAATAGTACATATGTACCTTTTAATCTCGTTAGATTTTGGAAATATTTTACATGTATTAAAAGTTTTTAATTTAAAATCTCATTTAAAGCAGGTATGAATTGTTGTAACTTTTGTGGATTTAAATGAAATGTGTTATAAGTAAATTGATTTCAAGATTCTGCTTTATAGGCATTTTTTTTTAAAAAAATATTTTTATTGATGATACTTTATTTATATGATTAATTAAATTGATATCAGTATTTAAAATACTTTCAAAAGTATTTAAAATATTTTCCAATTAAAAGTTTTTTCCCCTCATTGTGAAAATTGGCATTCTCTCTCCATTAGGAATTGAATTCATTAGGAATTCCTTTGGAACATAGGCAGTGCTTAATGGAAGCTATTTATGATGAACTCATTCATTCCAGTCTTTCTCTTATATCCAAATTAGATTTGAGTTTGAGCCAGCATATGACAAAGGTGATTTTTTTTTGTTTTTTATTATTTTTTTTGCTTATAAATGTATCAAGTCAAGAGATTGGGAAAATCATATTTAGTACTAGTCACTTTGTTACATTAAAAGAGGATCATTGTTAACTAACATCACTTCATATTAAAAATAATGCTCAGCTTAAATTTGTATGTTTATTTGTTATTACATATGTATTGTTTACTAACAAGGGGGAAAATCTGCACACAGTATCTTTTTAATATTGTTCTTTAAGAATATTTATTATGTAAGAAAATTATTCCTTGCTTCAAAAATTGGAATTTGACTGAATAAGATTAAAGTTATGACATTTTCATATGTTACTCAATTTTCGAAGTTGTTTAACCCAAAATATGATCTGTTTTTAATTATAAGAATTTATTTTTCATAATTTTTAGAATTCTGATGATGCTGAAAATGAAGAAATAGAAATTTCATCAGATCCATTGCATGGAGTTCATCCTAATAATATGATTGATTATTATATATTCATTAATTTAGTTGATTTTTTGAGGTAAAATGCTCACTATTTATATATTATTCTCATTTCTTTAACTGTGTTTAATTTTTAAAGTTGAAAATCTTTGTTATAAGAAAAGATAATAAATCTCATGATGCCTGACATGTTAATTTATTTTGACAATTGTAAAAGCCATTTTTATTTAAATGGATTTTACTTAGCCATTGAAATAAAATATTTGTAAATGCATGAATTAATGCAAGAAAAATAATTTTTTTATCTGTAATATTTATAATTCTTAAGTTTTTAAAAAACTTTTTTTTATTGTAATTTTTTAATAATTTAAACATGAGTTATAAGTTTGCTTTTTATTATAAATCCTATTGTGGATAATCATATTTATTATCAGTATTAATAAAAGGAAGAGTTTTTGTATGGATGTCTGGGATATAGTATATAAAAATTACAAAACACAGAAGCAGAAAATTTGGTTCAAAGAATCTATGGGTACTCATAGAGTGCATCTTGGAGCAGTTTTATTTTTTGAAATTTTTTAGATTTTTTTTAAAAATTTAATTTTTAAGTGAATTTTGTTTTCACAGTACATATGATTCTTGCACATATGTCTTGTGATGATGTCTGTAATTTCCCTACTCTGATGTCATATAATATCTTATTCTGACAATTGATTTAATTTAGATTTGTTACTCCTTGAAATGTTTTAAAAATCATTCTATTCCATTATTCATTCTTTTCAAAATAACTATGTTTCTTTTTATTTGTAAAATAATTGCAATTTTTTTTGAATGAAGGTTTTAATAAATGATATATGACGATTAATTAAACTTCATACTGTTGAACTATATTTACAACAAAACATATAAAATTTTTACAACAGCATCTCTTATATTGTAATCCTCTATTTAAAACATTTTTATCTTATTTCTTAAATCCCAAATTCTCAAAATATTATTTTAAATTTTTATACAACACACTTGATGTTTTGTACTCAATTTTGCTTCTTCTAAGCATGTCAAGTTGCAGTTGGTGTTTGGGTAATTGCATATTAATTTCCAGTTTAGGATTCAATTCACAGATTGATGTTCCCTCAAATATGTATCTATTTTTTCCGTTTTTTTTTTTTTTTTTTTTTTTTTTCAAATTAATGGCAAGTTTTTTTTAAAATTTGTTTTTTTCAAATTAAATTTTTTAAATATTTTTTTTCATGTTCATAAAATTTTAATTAAGACATTTTAATTTTAAAAAATATTTAAGTAACTAAATTTTTATGTTTAGTTATGCAATATTATGTACTAAATCATTTTTTCCTTGGAGGTTAATTTGCAGTTCCCTAAAAATTATCAAAATAATTTTGTAAAGGTGGGCCCTCATTAGGAAAATTATTTGTCATTTTTAATGCAATTCAACTCTCTATTACTAAACAATTTTTTCAACAATGCTCAAAATTTGTACAGCTTCTCTAATATTGGTTACTAGCTGATATACCAATTCTTCCCATAGGTGAATTGAAAAATGTAACAATCTTGCTCAAAGCATAAAAATTTTTCAATTAGGATCAACTGACTTTTAAATAATATTTAATGTAATTTTAAGCGAACTGCAAATTAGACTTCTTGCAAATAATGGTTTAGTCAACAAATAGCAAAAATATAATTTAAAACCCAATTAGGGTGAAGACTGGATTACATTAATTAATGAAATTTTTTTGAAGCTTTCATAAATAGAAGGAAATAATTAAAATTCAATCCTCGATTAATTCCTTATTTTTTAAAGTCAATTTTAAAAATGTAGTTTTTATAAATGTGTAATCAAACAAAAAATTGTTACAGATTCAAAACATGAAAAATAATAATCATGAAAAGAATTTATATATAAAAAAACTGAAATAAAAATGAATACAATGCCAAGGAAAAAAGTACATTAGAATATATACAATAATAGTTAATTATTACTTACAAATAGGAAAAATGAATGCTCTAAAAGATTGATAATTATTTAGTTTTGCAAGAAGTAAATATATATCAATGATATGCATAAATGGGCACTTAATGGAAGGTTAGATATAAGTATGTATTTTAATAAAGAAATTGAAATAGAAAATTGATACAATACCAAGAAAACAAAATATTAGAATATAATCAATAATAATTAGCACCAAGGAGCATAAAATCATTATTTATAAATAAGGAAAGAATTGTCTTAAAAAACTGAAAATTATTATTTAGTTCTGCATGAGTTAAATAATTACATCAATATTAATGAAAATATATTAATTAAAAATAAACTTTCTTTCTTTAGAGGCTAATTTATAATTTGCTTTAAATCACTCAAAATATTGTTTAAAAGTTGGTCTTAATTAAAAAAAACTTTTATGCTTTGAGCTAGATTGTTATTTAATTTTCAATTCTCCCTTGGATATACCTGCTAGTAAATGAATATTTAATCATTTCTGAAAGATTTTGTTGGGTCATTATTTGAAATATATTCATTTTATATTTAAAAATAATATTTTCATAATTTATCTACACGAACAAATTATAATTATTTTCTTCTTAAAATGATTCAATTAATTGATATTTCTTTCTAGGGATATATTGAGAGATAACTGCATTGAATTGTTTTCAAAGTGGGTATTTACATTTGGTAAAGAAATGATTTTTCATGCAGCAAAGTAAGTTAAATTAGTTTCTCTCTATAAACAATCACTTTTGGATATTTTTGATATTATTATTTGTCTACTGAAAAGTTCTATCCATTTAGGAAGTGAAAGGAAATAATAACTTCTTTGAACATTTACTAATATATATTGTACAATACTATTACTATTATTACATCTGATCTTTTGCCGGCATGATGGTAATTTATAAATATAATTTTTGAAAAATGTTTCGTCTCTTGAGGCTAAGAACTCAAATTGTGCTTGATTGACATTTTCTTCAATCTTGAATTTTTTTTCCTTCAAAAAAAACTTTGCTGAGATGGAGACAGGTGATAATCAGAGGGTGCTAGGTGTAAGAGAGTGTTTTTTGAAATTAGAGATGTGTGAGTTGTAGTCACTTCATTAATATAAAAAATAACATTTAATATAGATTTATAACAAATATAGTGATAGACAGTTTTACCATCTTTGGCTTTCTAGTCATTCTGTGTTGCCTTTTTGTTTCCATAATACATACATGAAGAAATAGTTTTCAGTATTATAAAATAATTAAGGATCTTACATAGGTCTGGGGAGTATGATAAATCTAATAGAATTTTCCAGCTTAGCTCTGCATTTTTTGATAAGTCACCAAAGCTGCATGGGATCTGGAATTATCTTGATGTAGTATGATTTGCTTCCTATTGAATTTCGCTGGCCTCTTTTCTTAGAGTTCTTTCTTTAAATCATTTATTTGCCTAATGTATCTCCATAATTTAAGATTTTTGTTAGGTTTCAAAAATTTATGATGTATTGATCCTTGGAAATTCCATTATATACTCTGTATTCCCTTATATAGATTCAAACTCGGTTTAAAGTTGAATTGGGCTGGATGTTTGAACTAATAGTGTGCTCTTTTCCTTACAATGCTTATTTAGGTAATCCATTTATCATTACCAGTTATCACTTGGTCCAAAAAGGGTTTGCTTTTGTTTTGAGCAAGCAGAAATGTGCATATGGTGACTCAATTAAGCAAATTCATCCTAGTTTTTGAATATAATCCAAAATGGCTTGTTGCACTGAGTTAAGTTTTTCTACACTCTCTGGGATGTCATAAAAAGAATCTTGCTCTTTCATGGCCTTGATAATATCATTAGCAATCAAAGATGCTGCTCAGAGCATGGCTTATCATTAAGGTCAAAATCACCTGCTTCTAATTTTTCAAATTATCTCCTGTATGATCTATCTGAACTGCACTTCCACCAAAAACTCTCACTAAATTTCTACATGCTTCTGTAGGATTTCTTAATTGTTGGAATTTGTTCAAAATGCAGTATTGTAAATTAACTTTATTGATAGCCATTTTTATATGATTACATAAGACATCTTTGTTTCAATTAATTTCGATTAGCATAATGTGTATAAATATAATGATAAAGCGAGACAGCTATATGTCTCAAAAATGAATTTGTGCATTTATATTGAAACTTCAAATGACTTAATCAGACAGAACATTCTGGTACACCTAATATATGTAAATATGTATGTAAAGTTTTTGACTAAAATTTTTGTAGTATTTTGTAATAAATATCTGAAATGCTTTTAAAAATAATTCAAATTTGTAAGAATTTTGATTTTTATTGAATTTTGTACTTTCTGTTTTTAGGCATCCTTATCATAGTGGGTTTTACAAGCTTATATCTCTGAATTTGTCTATCTGTTCTCATATTGAATTTTTTAAGGTAGTTATATTCTTCTTGAATTTGGTGTTATTGTACTTGATTCATTCAAATAATTAGTACATTTATTTTTGATACTGTAACATAATATTAAGTTTTTAAAAAGACAACATTAATTAGTTTCACTGTGTATTTGGTCTTTCATAAATATTTTTCTTAGAATTTATTATTCTGTGATGTTTACATATTGTAACTACTGGATACCTAGTTTTGGAAAATTTTCTTTATTTGTATGTATATATTTATATTCAACATTTTTCTTTTTTGGAAAAGTATATTGTTATCAATGTAAATTTTTTTTAAAAAAACTATTCTTTCTTGAAAATTATGCATTGAGTTCAAGTTTAACTTTATTTTTTGTGGTTTTGATTACTGCTTTTTTAAATGACTTGATTACCTTAAATTGATTATGAAATTCTTTTGAAAATTATTCTTGACATTTTAATCTGTCATGTTAGTATTTTAAAATATGAAATTTTTATTCAATAAATTTTCTTAACATAATTTTTTTTCTTCCATTTCTTTCAGTATGGCATAATTAAACAAAACTGTATAGTAAGATTTAATAATGAACATAAATATTTCAATCTAACCAATTTATTTTGACATTTAAGATGTTGTATGTATATGAATTTCAAAATTAATTTTTTTTTCAAAATTTATTCTCATTTATGATTGAAAATTGTCTTTAGATTCTTCTTCAAACAATCTAGGATTTCTTGTGCTTAATTTAGAGATATGTAAGATAAAATCATGTTAGATGAAATTAAATTTACATTTGTATATCAAAAAATTTAATCTTGATTTTTTAACAAATGATGTTTGACTTCTGGCTGATCTTTAGGCCTTGAAATGTTTGATCAGCTGAGATTAAAAATAATTAAAATCCTTTTGGAATTTGTGTGATTTTATTTCAATAAAAGGAATTTTCACTTTTTTATATTCATTTCTAAATAGAAGATGCTGCTTCTTTTGAGACAAAATTTTGATTTATTTTTTTTAAAATAATTCAGAGTATTAAAATACTTTTTTTGGGGGCACTCATGGTAATTTTTCAATAATACTTATATAATGCAAATAATCAAATATTTAGATGAACTTCTGCAAAAAATATATATTATTGTTTGTTGTTTTTGGAACCTTGATTTCTTTATATTTAGTTACAGTGACAGTATATATAAATATAATGAATGAATGAATTTTTTTTTTAATTAGCACAATCAAGGAGCTTTAAATATTTCTAAACTTAAAGAATTTATAATACAAGAGAGAGACAATTACATCATGAAAATTGCTGGTGCTGCATCTGTCTTTTGGTCTATGTGGCTAAAGCAAAAGAGTCAAAAACTTTCCCTGTTTGTATTTTAAATGCAAGGATTTATTTAGACTGCTTAGTACAAGATTAAGGGATTTTTAGGTATTTTAGCTAGAGATGAAAAATCTATAGGGAAATCTCCCTATGGGTTAGAAAATGTGGGAGTTTCTGATTCATATAAATTTATAATGTGTGATTACATAAATAAGAAGTTCAAATGGATTTGTCTCAGATAATGAGTTGAACTTTCCTTTAGAATTTAAGTGAAATCATTATGCACTCACACACACTACTTCACCTAGTTGTCATTTATGTAGTATTATGTTCCATGTGCATTAAGAGAAAGAAAGAAAGAAAGAGCAGTGTAGGTTATTTTTTAAGTTTTTTTAAAATGGTATTACTTGATATAATATTAGAAATATGATTTTTGTTAAAAAAATGCACAAACGAAATGTTTCAAAGTTTTGTTTATCAGATCACACAATAATTAAATAAGGAAATCTTTGATCACACAATAATTAAATAAGGAAATAAGAGGAGAGGAAAGGGAATTCTCTCTCCTCTTTTTAAAAACATTTTACTAATTTGATTGTTCTCAATTTCAATACAGCTTCAAGCAAAACTGGGGGGAAAAAAAAAGATAAATATTTACTTTTAAAAGTGACAGATTTGTAAGATTTACTTAGGCATCTGTATTAATGATATTATTCTTAAGTGATTACTATGTATATTAATTTTTCTGTATGATTGCTGCAACTCTGAGTATAAATAGAGAATTTTGGAATGAAATTTTTACAATTTAAGTATGTGCAAATTTTAAAACATTATACTTCTTGATTAATAATGCATGGGTTTTTTAAATCATAGATAATATTTTGAAATCTTATTATATGGGGGGGGGAAAGTAAAACACCTCCTGGATTTTAATATTTATAGCAAATATCCAGTCATCCTGCTTTTTTAAAGTGGATTGTTTTTTTAATCATACATGCTAAGCAGGTTGAAAGATAAGATTTCGGAGAAGATTGCTGATAAGATAGTGGTGTCAGAAAATTCCACTCAAATGAAACATAGAGAGAAGACAAAGTTAGGGCATGTTTACTATAGGAATTTTTAAAAGATTGTATTAGGAAATGGTTCATAATATATATAAGGAAACCTTATATATATTATAAACCATATATATTTAATCATACATGCTAAGCAGGTTGAAAGATAAGATTTCAGAGAAGATTGCTGATAAGATTGTGGTATCTGAAAATTCCACTCAAATCATACATATGGATAGAAGACAGAGTTAAGGCATGTTTACTATAGGAATTTTAAAAGATTGTATTAGGAAATGGTTTATAATATATATAAAGAAAATCTTTGAATTTTTAAAGAAGAATTCCGATATACATATTTGTTTTATTAAGCTATTTTCTCAAAATTTTTTAATACCTTTGGATTGAAAGTTTGATTTTATAATTTGAGGGTTTGGTCATTTAAGTTTTATCATTATTTTTAATGTTCTTTAATGGTTTAGAACTCAATAAATGTCAATTAAATTATTTTTTTCTGATCTATTTTAAATGTTAAAGTTTATAGCTATTAAATAAAATGAAAAAAAAGTTGATTTTAAGAGAAAGGAGTTAAGAACACGCTAAAATAGGCACAAAAAAAAAAAAAAAAAAAAAAAAAGAAAGAAAAGAAAGAAACAAACCTTCGAACACATTAAAAGTAATTAGTCTCTTGCTTTAAAGAAATTTTGAAAAAAAAAAAAAATACTTAATATTAATGTATTTTTTATTGTTAGGGGAATGTCATATTTACATGTCGTTATTATTTTTGTAGGAGATTAAATATAACATGGAAGACTTGAATGTTGAACTTGAAAATATTTCTGAGGATAAATTGCGAAGTTATCAGCTGTTTTCTAAGTTTGTTGCAGAAGTTGCTGTTAGGCAAGAGCAATTCAAAGATGAATTATTAGCATCTTGTTTACAAGTTCTTTTATCCTTACCTATTGAGATTGTTTTACATGATATCAATATTTTAATTCCAGCTCTTGAGGTATTTATGTTTTTTATTATTTGTTGACTAATTATATATTTATAATTATTTTTGCCTTTTGTCATATTTCACGTTTAATTGTATTTTTTAAATTTTTTTTTTAATGTTTTTGAGTTAGAGTATTTATATTATGTATTTATATTTATTAAACATTTGTTGTTAGTGGTCTAAATAATCTGAGAGCCTGAGTAAAGTTTGAAAAAGCATAAACTAAAGTGCAATGTAATAAGTTTATAAAAAATAAAAAATAAAAAAATAAGAATGAATAGAAAATTAAATTCATCATGCTTGTTAAATTAACCCTTTAAATGCCGACAAAAAATATTGCATCTATGCTAAGAATGCCGAAGCAATCAGCCTAATTTCTAAGGTTTGAGAAAAATTTTATAAAAAATAATGATGTGTACGATATTAAAAAAGGAGTAAAAGCAACAATCACAAGAATAATAACTGCTAAGAAGTAGGTACAATCTTTACTAAAGCCAAGAAAATTCTAAAATATTTTACTCTTATCATGTTGACTCAAGATTCTATCATGAAAAATAAGATATTTTATTCTAATTTCTATCTAAATCCTACGATTACAGTCTCAAGAAAATGCCCAGTGTTGAATTTCCATCTTATCATTCTAGCATATATTCAATTTCAGCATCAACCAGCATGGAATATAACAGATAGTTATATCCATAAACATTTTTTAAAAATTCTTTTGCAAATAAATTAAACCATTTATATCTTTTTATAAAGTATTTCTGATTGAACCCTTAGAGTTATCTAGAAATGCGAATAATAAGGTGACATTGCATACTCAATGATATATCGTCTTTGAAGTTTTTTGCAAGCGTTGCAAATGGCAATATATCACACTTTGGCACTAAAAGGTTAATAAAACATATGAATTGTTAAAATTGAATTCTTCCAATTTTACTAAATTGAAATATGTAAATTTTACCTTCTGTGATATCTTTTCTCTTATCCTGAACCATTCATTTTTTAATTAACAAAACATAGTTCTATAGTAATCTCTAGTGGTCTCAAAATTTGATTAATCTTATCCAAATCCTTAGAATTTTCTTTGGTACATGCATATACACAAATATATAAGCTGATAATTTTAAATCCCATTTGAGAAACCTTCTGCAAATGTCAGGCTGCTAAGCAATGTACTTGAAAATAAAATTTGTGAAATTAGTAGGTGATAGTGGCGTGCTTATAAAGGTTACTCAGAATATTAAATTAATTCAACAATTATATATGATATAATTAATTGCATTATATTTTATACATCTACTCTTGAGTGATATAAGAATGATGCAACAATGTTTTTGAAACAAATAGCTTTTTTTTAAAAATATTCTTAGTGCAGATTTCTTGAATTATGTTTAAATTAGAATATCTTTATATGTTTAAAAATATTAGCTTTTGTGTCTGAATAATATTTATTTTTTGTAATTAATATTGTTTTAGCATGCCTTAAAACTTGGAATTAGTTACTTACCTTTAGCTAGTGCTGCAATTTCTGCTTTGGAGAAATGGTGTGAGACAATTCCATTGAACATCATAAAGCCATACTTCGCACAATTACTGCCACATTTGAATTATTATTTATTGGCATCTACTATTCAAGGTGATATTTTACTTCATTGAAGAGAATGGAATTATTTTACAAAAGTTAACCTAATGCTTTATAAATGTGTGAAATATTGCTGGTAATTTTCTTGATATCTAATTCTTTTTTAAAAAAATAAGTATGATTTTAAAGATATTATATTTTCGAATTAAATATATCATATTGTTGATTAACAGATCCATTTCTTTACTTTTTCACCTCTTCCAAATACAAAAAGAATTAGTTATTACTTTTTAATGATTAATATATAACAGTTGAAGAAGCAATAAAGTAATTCACTTGTAAAAAAATGCTGTGAATATCTTCTATCATTTATTATTTATACTTATGAATGTATTTAGAATAAGATATCAAAAAAATTCAAGATTTTAGTTGACCATAAAGCTGCAAAAAGCTTTAATTTTTATTAATTGAAGACTCTTATTATATATATATAATTTGAAATTTAAATAAACTATTACTGTATTATTGAGTAAAAAATATGTATACTAATGCATACAAATATACAAATGAACCACTTGAAACAAAGAAAAATAAATAATAAAAAAATTAAGCTTGGAAGAAAAACTTTATCTACTATAGATTAATATCTAAAGTCAAGTAAATTAAATGAGAAATTGTTATGTCAACTACCAAAATTATCAATGAAAGAGATAAATTGAAAAATCAAAGTATTGAAGAAAAGCAAAATAATGGAATATAACATAATTAATGTTGTAACAGGCTGCAGACTGTTGAAATTTGTTTTGTGATTCCAGAATTAATGGTCAAACTGCTCCCATTTACCATTTAGATACCAATGTTCCCATTTTAACATAATTTTAAACATAATAACATAATTTTAAAGAAATAGCCAAAAATGTAATTTTAAAGATATCTTTATGCGATTTTTGTTTTATAAACATAAAAGTCTGATTGAATTTTTGAAATGTTCTAAAATGAGATAATTAAGTTTTTTTTATATAGGAAAAAAAAAAGTTCAAATATGTAAATTTGACATATTTCATATTGAGAAAGTGTAAATTTTATAAAGAGTAAATAAAATGCAAATTAATTTAAAATTTAGATGAGTCATAAAATAGTAGGCTTAAAACAATGTTTTAATGCAATTAAATGATACAAAAAGGTTTAGTTGAGTAATTATGAAGAGAGATATTTCGATGTTCCCAAATGGGAACATTGACGTATGCCATTAACTTTTTTTTATATGTTTCAACTGAATGCAAGTGACTGATTTGAAAGACAATTAACAAGTATATTCTGCATGAAAACAAAGTATAATTAAGTGAAAAGAGTATTTATTTAGTATGAGATTCAAGGTATCGCAATCCCCTCCCCGTAAAAAATCAGACTGGTATCTCTGTAATTCATTTTGTTTCTTCCCTGATTTCACACCAATGTCACTTGCTAGTTCTTGCTAAGAATATCTATTTCTGTTGAGTACAACAAAAAAATATTAACTAGTGAGTCACAGTTGTAGCATATGCTGACATAGGGAAGAGGAAAAAAATTATTTCCCCATTTGCTTATCGGATGTTTGGAAAGGTCAAACAGAATTCCTTTCCCCATGCATTTCATGCAGTAAAGAGAATTCACTCTCAGACAGTAGTAATTCTATGCATTCCAGTTGTGAGTTTTCTATTGATTATGTATCATTCTAAGCTTTTTAAAATTGTGGAAGAAGCTCTCGAATATTTCAATATGCTAAAATCAGATGATTCTGATATTTCAGATTTCGATGTATGCTTTTTTCTGCCAGGTGAAAGTGGTGATATAACAGAAAATGAGGACATCAATGATGATTATTTAGGGGAGATTATTCTGAGGGATGTAATAGAAGAATTGGGAGATTCTTCATAAAGATGAGTCTCATGATGTGTTCTCAATATCACACATTAGAATTGAAGCAAAGAACACAGGTAAAAGTAGTGATGGTATCTCAATAAGAAAAAAAATTTCACTGGGAAAAAATAAGATGTAGTTAGAGAAAATAATTTAATCATACATTTCCAGATGAGGAACCAAGTGATTTAAAAATTGATTATCCAGAGTTACAAGATCTAGATCCTATTCAACTTTTTGATGAAACTTAGACTAAGGAATGCATTGGAACATTAACATGCATGACAAAGTTATATGCTAGTCAGAAAAGAGAGATGATTGCTGGTGATGGATAGATATTGTTCAGTTTCTAGGATTGCTCCTCTTGAGCGGTTGCCATTGGTTGCCAAAAGAAGATTATCATTGGAGTACTGCTAAAGATTTGAAAGTTGATTGTTCGAACAGTAATGTCAAGAAATCATTTCTGTTTGATCAAAAACTTTTTTCACTTAAATGATAATTCCAAAATGAGCTCCGGTGATAAACTTGGAAAAATAGCTCCAATTTATGAAGAATTCGGGAAAAATTTGCTTCAGTTTGGAACTTTTCACAAAAAAATTGAGTATTGATGAATTGATGGTATCTTATTACGGACACCACATTTGTAAAATGTTTATAAAATGTAAACCCATAAGATTCGACTTTAAAATGTAAATGTTATGTTCATCATCTGGATATCCATATGTTATGGAAATTTATTCTGGAATTAAGTATGAGCCATCAGGAATGCCTCTGGGTGAAGATGTTGTGATGCAGCTACTTTCCAAAATTGTAGATCCGAGTAGGCACGAAATCTATTTTGATAACTTTTTTACATCTTATAATTTATTGAAAATATTGGCAGATCTTAGAATTAGAGCTACAGGTACAGTCCAAAATAACCAGATCAGGCAATATCTGTAACTAGAAAATAAAACACTTGCCAAAGAGACCAGAGAGGCAATGGATTACCATAGTGATGGAACTGTATTCATTTGCTACTGAAATGACAAAGCAGTTGTGACAGTTGCCTCTAATCAACAAACACATGAGCCTGTTTCAAATACAAAGCAATATTCTAAATTGACAAAAAAGAAAATTGATGCTAACCAACCTGTTCTTATAAAGTATTACAATGAAGGTATGGGTAGAGTTGATGTTCTGGATACATTTCTGTATTTGTACAGACCACAGCTCTGAAATAAAAAAATGTTACTGGAATTTATTTGCAAATGCTCTTAATTATTGCTGTACTGCATTCCAAACCAAAACTTATATCTCAACCTGGACCAAAAATCCGTGTTCCAACTGAACTTACAAAAACAGATAAAGATTTCCTGAAATCTACATCACAAGGATGCTGTGCTGTGTGCCAAAAAATTTGCCACAACATATGTGTTGAGTGTGACAAGAAGTTGCATAAAGCATGTTTTCTCTCATATCATGGCAAATAAAATGGATAAAAAGCTATAAAAAATAAAAAAAGGTTAACAAATTTAATGTAAATGGTTTTTAAATTGTCAAATATTTACATAATCTATTATTCAAATGCGTTTTTGTTTATTTGATTTTCATAAACAGAAAATCTATAAGAAAAATATTCATCAGATGCCAATGTTCCCATTTGGGGACATCTAAAAATTTTTTAAATTTTTTTCTTATATAATTAAATAAATTTAAGTACAAGTTCAATCTACTTCATAATTTGGCATCTAAATGATTAACATTATATTACATAAAAATGGTTATAAAACCAAAGACACAATTGATTACAGAAGATCAACAAAATTATATATATATATATAATTTTGCTCATAATTTTACGTAGACTTACTCATTTATGTGTGTACTCTTTGTTTAAAATTTCAAAGTTATTCACACAGTAAAACCTTCATGAAAAGAACACAAACTAAATATAAGAATATAATGGGAAAAAAAAAAAAAAGAAGCCAATTAGATGCTAGTTTACATTGGATAATCAGGCTTTGCTCTGTATATTATTTTACCAGAATTTTGTGTATTGTGTAAGAAAAAGTCGACTGAAAGCAATCATAAACGCTAAGTAGCTTGGGTTGCTTTTGATCAAAATGAAATACTAATTTCTTTTGAATGAGTATAGATGCCACATTGTTGCTTTGTATCTGGAAGATTTTTGTCTAAACAAATACCAAGCAGAGTTGGATGGAATCAATCTCTGGTTATTAGAACTATTAAGATCTATATAACTATGAGAATCTTTGCTGATCAAGCATGGTCTGGTCACCCTTATTGTTCAGCAGCTATGGACAATAAAGTTTTGAAAATTATTCCTTTCAAAACTAGAAATTGATTTTGCCTCAACTTCTGTGTGAATGGAAAAAATGAAATGAAATGTGTATTAATTTCAGATCATCCCATGATGCTCCCATATTGTGGGATTATAATCCCAAAAAGAAACTGCTACTATCAGAAATACAAAGAAAACAAGGATTGACCAAAGAGAGAAATATTGTTCCTGATTTCTTTAATAATAAAAAAATACTTCTCAGTGATTAAACGATTTTCTCATTTGAATCATAATTTGGATCAATTTGTGTCATTAGATATCCGGAAGTTCAAACCAGAATACATAATACCTACAATTCAGCATCTACCTTCAGTCATGATTGGCTATGTATGACTGCAAACAACATTGGGAAATTAAACATCATTGAAAGGGAGATAACTGTTGCAAAGTGCTGTAAGATATTTAAAAAAATTGCTTTTAAGTGCATAAAATTTGTTCCCAAATCAGGATATCTTTGAGGATGATAATGCTCCCTTGCTATAGCTTGAATGTCATGAAAAAGTGATTCTAGAGAAATGGTAATAACACATGATTTGGTCAGACTTAATTACCAGATCTAAATGTACTTCAGAATTTGTGATTAAAACTTTCTACGGAGTTACAAAAAAGACACCCAGTAAACCAAAGAAAACAGATTGAAAGCATCATATATACTTGGTATTGCATAATTTAAGTTGAATTGTTAAGAAAATTGCTCTTTTTATACCAAATGTTGATTGGTGATGAAGAACAATGGATAGCTTTTTAAGTATCAAGAATAATGGTTTAATCTTTTACTAACATATATTAATATTTCCATTTAGTATTTTTATAGCTA
This sequence comes from Nephila pilipes, assembly GCA_019974015.1. NCBI lineage: Eukaryota > Metazoa > Arthropoda > Arachnida > Araneae > Nephilidae > Nephila > Nephila pilipes. Next base: position 498,880 of record BMAW01121388.1, on the reverse strand, counting down.
TATTTCCTCCTCCCCCCTCAATACTAAATGGAATATATTGGTAACTTGTGACATGCTTTGAAAATTTTTTAGTTGTGTTGTAAGCATTTATGGTTTTGTAAGTATTTGTAGTATTGTTTGTATATTTTATTCAAAGTATTGATAACAGATATATGTGTAATATATGCATTATGGAATATTTAACTGTATATTTAGATATTCTAAATTAATACTGCTTTTAAATGTTAAGAAAAAAGAATGAATCTTCAAAATCTGGAGAGATGTAAGGCTTTTGAACAGTAATATATGTTTTTATATATATATATATATATATATATATATATATTTAATATATCAAGCATTACATTGCAATTGTATACGTGAATTAAGTATTGCATTATAACACATCAATCAATAACTCCCGAGACTAACATTGAAAACAACATTTTTTTTGCAAATTTTTTTTTTATTCATCAACATAACACCTTTTGTTAATCACCTTTTAGGGTGATACAATCGTTCCAATGCTTTTCCAAATCTTTTTTTTTTCTTTTTTTTTCCCAAAATTTTTTCTTTCTTTTTTTTTCACAAGAAATCTTTTTTGTTGCGAGTAAATAGCGATAAACAGCTTTCTGAATCATCGACTCGTTTCTGTTTTTGTTCCATCGAAAGCCATCGTGGCACCCACTTGGAAAAAGCCTTTTTCAGTCAATACACTTCCATATGATATCTGTGTCATCTCAGCAATCTCACGGAGCTTTACTTTACGATCTTTCATTATAATTTTTGTCACTTCACTCACATTTTCCGGTGTAATGGCTTCCACAGGTCTACCCAAGCGTTCCGCGTCATTTTTGTCGGTACGACCACGTTTAAACTCGGCAAACCACCGACAAATCGTTGCTTTTGATGGACAAGAGTCCGGGTAACATTTTTCAATCCATTGTTTCGCTTGCACAGTGTTTTTACCCATTAAAAAACAATGTTTTATCAGAACACGAAACTCGGTTTTTTCCATTTTTTAAACAAACTACAAAACGACTTTACTCCAACCTCGATAACTCAGCTGTTTCTAGTCCGATCGACTTAAAATTTTGACACGTTTCAAGCAAAGGTTAGTACTCTAGAAAGACCTGGTTACTGGTTTACTACGAGCGCCATCTCTGGGTTAGTCTCGGGAGTTATTGATTGATGTGTTACACGCACACAAATGTGTGTGTGTGTATATATATATATATATACATATATATATATATATATATATACATATATATATATATATATATGTATATATAATAACTATGTATAACAAATTTTTATTTAATATTCAAAAAAAGTACTTAACAGTTTAAAACCTATTTTAATGGCATTATAATTCTTATGGCCTTTTTTCCCCCTTTTTCAGATGATACTTTAGGCTCATCTTCAAATAAAAAGAAAGTTAATGTTAAGAAAGCTCACAAAATGTCTTCCAAATCTGTGAAAAAATTAAACCGGAGTGCTTTGGATGTTGTAAGCATTTTTTTAAAACTAACATTTCATGGAATGTAATTTTTGAATAGATAGCTTTGGCGGTATTATTTTGTTTTTGAAATTTTTGGATTATTTTTGCATATACAATAATCTTTCATTTAATGCAATTAGTTGGTTCCACAGAAACGTTGAGCTGCATTATACGAGAAATATTATATACAAAAACAAGACTTGGTTTTGAAGCGTGAAGGAACTGAAGAAAATACTTATTAATTATTTAATATAGCTCAAGTTGTCTTTACTTAATGCGGTGAGGCAATTTTTGATTACACTTATTTGCTGCAGTATTTCATTGAGCTTCTTCGGATTAGCCTTGCAAATTTTTCAGAATACTTTATTGAGAGATCATTTTCCATCAAAAGTTTGCTAATTTTCTTGTTAAACTTAAACCTTTGCTAATTATTTGCAACTTATTCCTTTTACAAGCTCATCATAATTAGGAATTGCAATAAAATTTAATTGTAAATTTGAGCCTCAAATTGTTACCGGTAATTCTACATTATTTTTACCGGTAATTCAGTAAATTATGAACGAATTTAATTATAATACACTTTTTTGTACTTTTTCATGAGGCTGCAGAGAGTTTTATTTGTTTTATTAAAAGGAGTAAAACAAATAACATAAAAAATAAATCATAGAATCAGTTGAAATTATATATCCATGCAATAAAAACCAATGCACTAATTAAAGTCAGGCAGGTTGAAACAGAAACAATAAATGGCACTCTAATTTTGAAAATTCAGAGAATGTGTGTTATTCCTTTAAGATCTGCAATTACATTATCCATGAAAAATAAATGTAACTTATCATCAAAACAAAAATGGAATTGCAAAATGATAATCTGTATCTGGCTAAAAAAATATTAATAAAACTGTTCAAAAAACAGGCATAGTTTTCAAGAGGAAAATATGAAGGGAAATATATTCAAGTAGTACATGATTCATTAATAAATTAAACAAATTATTGAATCTGAAAGAACTTTTCGTATGATGGGATTATTTTGTATAAAAATTAGATGACATTTAAGAGAACAAAGGCAATGAGTTATGTTTCCTATGTGTTAGTTTTTAAAAACACGTTGACTAACAGACAATACATTTAATACATATTTAATTACATCATTGTTATTGTTACAAAAAATTATTTATGTATAAGTATTACATATAAATATGAAATATATTTTACTAATGTTCGCAATACAATTTATTTTCACTCACAGTAAACAAGAATTAAATAAAATACCTTATGAATTTTTGTGTTATATTCAAGGTGTAAAGAATTTCTGGTATACTGATTTCATTATAAAATTTTACTGAATTACCAGCAATAGAAAAAGTTGATAAATTGGCAACCACAAATCACAATAAGCACCTTTGACATTATTACTGCCATTGATATTTGGTTCAGTGTTATTTAATATAATTGCATTAGTAATTCCTCATTTAAATAAATACTTTCACATCCATGATATCCAATAAAATAATTCTATTATAAATTAATAAATTTAAATGAATCTGTAAACCATGTTATACCAAAACAACATTATGTGAATACTGCATTAAGGAAGTAATTGCTGTACTATATAATTAACTTTGCTTTGAAACTGATAAATTAACAGTGTTTTATTTTCTCATTTTTCTCTAAGTAAAAACTCACCCATTTTTTTATATTTTAATTTGTATTGTGTATTATTTTAAACAATAAAATTTTTAATAATTGTAACATTCCTTTTTTATTAAACTTTGTTTTAAAAATTTATTAATAATGCAAAACTCATGTTAGTTTTGTACATGCAAGAGTATTATTATTAATGTACATAAATGTTTGTCATTATATTTTTTTAAATGTTGGGAAATGAGCTTTGTATTCCTTGTGTAAATACATATGTACATATTCACTTTTGTTCTGTATTAATTCCCCCCTGATTTTAAGCATAAATTATTTAGTAACCATTACTTGCAACCAATTTTAGATACATGAAGATCCAGAACTATTGAAAATTCAGCATCGTATAGTTAAGTTTCTGGGTAGACTTGGTGAAAATAACATTGCTCTGCTTGAAAATGCTTATGAAAAACTAGATGCTGTAGCCATAGCTTGGGATTCTGTGTGTAGAAATCATTTAAAATATTCTGTTCCATTTCAAGATATGAAACCTGATATTTATTTTGGTGAGTTTTTTTAAAGAGTTGTAGACAAAATGCTATAAAAATTATATGTGCTAAATTCATATGGAATTCTTAAACTTTTGTGGGTGAAATATTAATTTTTAATACATGTATTTTGTGCTCTTTTAAAATGCACATTCCTTAAAATATGATGTGTAAAACACATTTTTGTGCAATTATATTTAATTTTCTAAAAATTAGACTGATTATTTTTGAATCCTTTAAAGAGTTACGTTAGAACTTTGTATTAATTACTTCAGAAAGCATCAGATACCTTGATCATTTTTGCCTTGTGTGATATCATATACAAGGTGTGGCTCTTAAATAACAAGACTGAGACTGTATAACATTTTATTTTGCTGTTACACACATTTATTTATTATCACCTTCAATATACATCCCTTCTCTATACCTCCATGCAAATCTTCCATTGTTCGAAACCATGCTGGAAGTCGTCTTCTGTTGGCTCCTTCAGAATGCATGCCACTTTCTCTTTCACAGTTTCAATGACTCAAATCTTGTTTCTTTTAATGCAGATTTCATCTTAGGAAATATATGGAAGTCACCTGATTCAAAATAAGGCAGATGGTTTAACATTGGGATGCTGTACTTGACTAGAAACTTCTTGACAGACTATATGGAATCAGCTGGCCCATTGTCTTGGTGGAAAAATCTGCTGCACAGATTCTTTGTCTATTCCTACACTCTTAAACGATGATCAGATAGAACAAAATTACTAATATTTTCGTATTGTCATCCTTTTTTGACATAGAAGAGCGAATCAAGAGTGAATAATCTTCAACATCTTCTCGGCCATCTTGAAAATGCTTAAACCACTCAAAAACACATGCATGTGATAAACATTTGTTGCCAAACACTTCTTTAAATTATTATAAGTTTCAGTAGCCAGTTTTTCCAAGTTTCATGTGAAATTTCACAACAATTCATTGCTCTATTGTTACACTTATCATTTTTCTGGTGAAACAAAAAAATAACTGTAATGGGAATGAAGGTTATGGGTATACGTAATTGTTTACAGAAATGAGAGGCACTACATTAAAAAAAGAAGACTTCATTCTAAACAGCTGTTGCCAGCATATGCATACTTCTTCTGTAGTAGTGTCAGTCTTGTTATTTATAGCCATGCCTCGTATAAAAGACCCTCTCAATATGTTTGTAATGTTTATTGTATCTAATTCTACGCATCATAAATGCCAAGTTACAGATGTTTTCACATGAAAAAAAAAATGGTCTTATTACCTAATGTATTTCTTCATTTCTATTCATTATTGTGTTATTGTTTACTTTGCTAAGTAGTACTGTTCTCCTTTACATTGTGATACATTTATTTATGTTAGTCAGATTTGAACATAACTTTGTATTTTATGATTGTTCTCTCTGAATAGTTCTGTCATTTTTTAAATACTTCCAATGTAATAATATTTAAAAATAAATGTAGCATTTTCCTTGTATTCTGGGAAAATAAGAATTGATTAGTTTCTTTGAGCAAAAGTGTAAAGTTCCTTAAAAAGAATTTATATTTTTGTCTGTTTTCAGACGATTTTCTTCCACTTATATTGGAAATTGCTACAAAATCAACTGTTCGTCAAGCAAAAGTTGCAGCTTGTGAATCCTTACACTCATTAGTGCTTTTTATGATTGGTCGTGGAAGCATTCTTCCTGATCATCTCCAGATTAAGGTATTTATATATGAGATATATCCTAGTTAATATAATTTCTTTTTTATTCAGTGATATTTTTTTCACAAATTATTTTTATGTAGGATATTTGAGCTTGTGATAAAAATTGTTGTAAAATGTTTAATTATCAAAAGTAGTGAATTTATTCTTTAAACACTGCTATTTGTTGGTGAATATTGAAAGTAAAATCCTCAAGTTTTTTGTATATTTTCGAATAATTTTCTAATATTATTCAATATTTTTGTGTATGGGAAAGTATTGATTTTTATTGACAAAAACAGTATTAATTAGTATTAATACAATTTGTGAACCACTTTATTTATAGATTTTTATTGATTCAATATTTTTTTTTATAGAAAAGTTGTTTAAAAGTTTTAGAATATAATAGAAAAAATATGTGCATGTTTTTTCACAATTGCTATGTAACATAATGAAGAAAAAAAAGTATTTCTGTTAAAAAAATGTAAACATCTTTAATTTCTTGAAAACTCTTTAAAAGTTTTAATTAACATAAATGAAATATTTGATAATTATAAATTTGTTTATTTATTACTAACTACAACAGAAAATTATCACAAAAATAACTATTTTTTATGTATTTCAAGTCTAGCTATTGTTATTAGAATCATTTTGTTTTATAGTTAATAATCTATAAATGTATAATCTAAATAATATTTTGTGTGCATCTGTAGCCAGAAAATATATTATTAAAATTTGAAAAATTTAAATAATTGTTAGTGAAATTCTTAAATGACCAATACTTTATATTTGAGAGACAAATAAATATTTGCCTTTGAATTACGGTGTTAATTGAAACATGCTTTGGAAGATTATGGTGCATTCAAGCAAAAAAAAAAAAAAAAAAGAAAGCTCACTTATACAATTTCATAACCATAAAATATTCTAAGATTTTAATGATAGAGCAGGTTGAATTGAAGACACAACAGATATTCAGATACCTAAGTTTATGAACAAACTGAGCCAAACTTGGCTGAAAACTACCCATGATTGAGAATATATACTTTTTTATATCACAGGGGAATAGACCAGAAACATGCTTTGAAAATGTAAAGAATATTCTGGAAGTATTTCAAAATTAGAATGAGAAATGGAGAACTATCTAATAGAACCAATTACCATTGGCAACTTTTAGGAAGATCTTTTCTTTGGACAGGGGCACAGCTTTTTGATGATAGTATCTGTATAGTTTTGAAATGAGGGAGGAAGATATCCTGAAGTCTACTTGAGCATGTATTGGAGAGTTGTTTACAATAACCTCAAGATGATTTCCAGACATCTTGACAGCTAGCAGAGGATTTTTTCCTTTGGTGCCTCACATCCAATGAGGGTGTTCTGGTGTCAGTTTGGCTGTTGTCAGGTGGATCCCTCGTATTGGTTCTTGATTCAATGGCATTTTATCTGTTGATGTGGGAAGCATCAAAAATGGCTCAGCACTCTGTGCAATAATGAATGACATGTACTGGTCATCTGTAATGGAAACAGAAAGGTTCCCTCAGTTCACCGGAGGTCAGCTGCCCAAAGCTCAGGTTCAATAATTGGTCTCTTCCTTTTCACTAGTGGGGAGTCAAGTAGTTGTCTGGGTTGTGGGTGAACTTCAGTCCACTTCTTTTCAACTCTCATGAGAGGTGATACTAATTCCTGCATCTCTCGGACAACAGCTTTGATTTATTGTAGTTGTGTTCCAGGATTTTTGGCATTCTCATTGGAGTTCCTCTTACACAATTTGCCAAATTATGGTGACTATATCCATTTCTTCAGTTCTAGTGAATGTGGAGATGACGTTAGGTAGGTGATTAAATTTTTTTGTTAAACTCACTTCTCTTTCATTTCTTCGATGTACTGACTCTATTTCATGGTCTTTTGTCATTGTGAATTCTTTAGTTTTGAGATCTTGGTAAAAATCCTTGACAATACCCTTCATGAGGTGGGATGTCTTTTCATCCTCTTCCATTTGAGTATTCATTTTATGAGAGTGTCTCAGCATGCTTTGGTTACACAGTTGCATGCTTTCTCCAGGTTTTTGTGCCCACCATTTAAGCTATTCCTAAGCTCTCATCCTTAATCATCTACTGTTACCAAATGTTCTGGTGGATTTTGATTCAAATTGAAGAATTCAATCAATTAATTTCCAGTATGTCAGAAGCTCTTCATTATTTTCCCTCTCTCATGCTGCTCTGTTGATGAAAAAGTGCATGTTTGCCTGGCAGAAAATTTCATCCCATTTATTATATTTAGTGTCATATTCCTTAAGCTCTTTGGATCTTATTCATGGTCTTTGCAAAACACGGAGATTTCTGGCCTGTGACATTTGAGTTGTAAGAAATATTAATTTGGTGTCAATCTTCATGGCCATCTCCTTTGATATCTTTTCTCTTTTAAATGGAGTATATAGCCTCACTCAGGTAGATTTTTTTTGGAGCTGATAACTTATTTATAACAGTTTATGGTTTCAGTATGGAGTACTCATTGTATTCCATGCCTCCACCAAAGTTTTGCGTTGATGTTGAAACAGGTAGAATCGAAGGCACAACATGATTTATCCACAAGACATATCCAAATAACTTTGTTTATTAACAAACTGAGAGACACTGATTTCACTGAGAACTCTCTTTAATTGAGAATACATACCTTTATATTTCACAGTGGAATATTTCAGAACACTTTTCTGGAAGCATAAAGTATATTCAGGAAGATATTAGAAATTAAAATAAGAAAAAGAGAAAAATTTAACATATGCACGCATGTGTGTGTGTAATAGAAGTAACAAGTAGTACATGTTATTAAAAAAACTTTTGAAAGATATTATCCTGACGGAATATTACTTTTTATCATTTGTCTTATAAAAGAGCAAAATAATAAGATAATTTTTTTTCACTATATCTTAAATATGGTCAAAATACTTGAGCATTAACTTAAGTCTTAAGGAATTATAAAATAATTTAAAGATGAAAATGTAATAACCTTTTGCAGATTTTTTGATTAATATGTTTTTCTACTTTTCTAAAATGACAAACAAAGTCATTGAATTATGTTTTGCATACATGAAAATATAACATATATTTTTATGCAAATTTTGTATTTTTTGAACAGTTAGAGAACTAATTTTTCATAGGATTTGAATATCCTTTTGAATACTATTTGAAGCATCCTCCACTGCTGAAAAATAATGCAATTCCTTGTTACTTTTTATCAATATTTTTAATTATATATTTGAAATAGTTATTGAGGTATAACTGTAGGCTGTTACATTTAAAAATTATTATTTTAAGTCTATTATATATTATAAATAAATTTATTATACCATTTATATGCTGTTTAATTGGATGAATTCATAATTTTATAATTATTTATTTACTTAATAGAAATTGACTTAATTTGTTTTATGCATAATGCTTCTTTTTTTAGTTTAAAATTTTGGATTTATTAAGTTGATAAATATTTTTATTGTTTTGTGACATGATATTAATACATACTTTTATTCATATTGTTACAGTATTCCATGGAAGCATTATATAATAAGTTATTTCCTGGTTTATTGGAGTTGGCATGTGATGTGGAACAAGTATATTATCTTTTTTAATCATATTTTTAACTTTAATAAATATTAGTCATATTTTTAATATTTTGTGAAGCTTTTCAGATATTGTCAGTTATTAACTTTATCCTCCATAAGAAACATTATTATACATTTATATTTCCATAAGAGATATACTAGTGAAAAGCTGATTTTATATTACTTTTTATAATTTTATATGTATGTTGATTCGTTACTATTTAATTTGAATATTTGATGATTATTGAAATTAACCAGAGACGATATTTAAGTTAAAAAATAAAAATCCTTTTTCATTAAATGAAAATGTTGCTTATTCGTATGTTGATCTTTTGGAGCAGTTGTATATATGGCTTTGGGAATAACATCTATTTAAGTTTTCAGTTAGTAAAGCTAAGTATAAGAATTTTTGATCTTGTGCATAAAATTATTATCAGTACGTAAAAGGAATTTATATTTATTTGAATAGGGTTTCTGTTTTTAAGGTCAGCATGTAGAAATGTGTACAAAATGAGAAAAATATAAAATCTTGTTTTTTTTTAAATTATTTTTAACTACAAAACCATCTTTCTTCATTTTTCATTAGATTTTAAATTAATTTATATTAACTTCCTTTCATAGGTTACCAAGCAACTTTTCAGGCCCTTAGTTTTACAAATAATTCATTGGTTTACATGTGCCAGAGTTTCTAAATGCCCTGAAACTTCTATTATTTTGCTCTGCTTGTGGGTAAGACTTTAACTTACATTTACTATTAAAATATAAAAATACATTTAAAAATATATATAAAGTTTTACAGTGAAGGCTATGAAAAATAAATTAAAAAATGAAATTCATTTTCTTATTTACACTTAATTTTTTTTATAAAACTCTTATTTGTTTCATGGATCTGAAAATTTTAAAACAATTGTTGAGATAATTTTGAATTATTAATAGTTAATTTTTGAAAAAAAAAGAGAAAAAGATTTGTTTCATATTGGATTGATTTGTAAGTAATAATAATTAGTCTAAATAAGTTGACTATTTACAATTGCTTTTCTGGATGCATATTTTAAAAAATATTTAATGAAGTTAATTAAATAAAAGTTACTAAATTATTTCATATCTACTTGATATTTTATTATTCTTAATCACACACATATGGAGTGTTTTTAAGTTATTACTTGTGTTTTTATTACAGAGTATCAAAAATTAGTTGATTATTTGTATTAAAAAATGCAAATTTTTTGTTATGTTTGGTTCTAGGATGGTGTTACTGACAGTCACAATGCTGCTTTACGAGATTTTAGTGCCCTGTGCTTAAGAGAATTTTTTCAGTGGTCCATAAAGCAATCTTCATCTGTGAGTAGAGATTTATTTTTCAAATTATTTTCCAAATTTTGAGCATTTGAATTTCTTCCTATTTTGTTTTATACATCATTCATTTGTATTTCTCATAGAATATATACTTCTCTTTTGTGATTTTTATGTTTATTTAAATTTAACACACGATTTGTTGTTTCTAAAGAATATGCTAGAATGTTATAATAAAACTTTTAGCCTCTGCAGTTAAATAAAAGGGGAAAAAAAGAGCATACAATTATTAATCAAGAGGAGTTAATAGCAGTTTACAAAGTGTAATTGATGAATAAACACCCTTGCTAAATTTTATTTATTAACTTCTGTTATTTCAATAAATTTTGCAATTTGACAAAATTGGTATCAATGTAAATAGCTCAATAGGAACTAATTTATGCTCTTAATGTAATTGATGTAATTAACTTAATTATCTTCCAAAGAAGAAATCTCTCATTAACAATGTTAGTTTTTTTCACTTATCCGATATTCAATTTTGAAATTATATTAAAAATTGCAGAATGTGAAGGGATCTTATCCTAATTTATATAAATCAAAATTATTTATCTACTTTTCATGTGTAGTTAAAAAAGATGGAAATATGAATTGTTTGCAGGAATTGTTAAGTATATAACCCTTTAATGATTTCTTTGAATATCTCTGGAACAAATGAATAGATTCAAAAATTATTTTTAAAGGAAATGGAAGCGCCAGTTTTGTGAAAGCATGACAGAATTTGCTACTCGTAGGCATTCAAGTTTCTTAAAAAAAATGCATGTGAACAAATACAAATAGATGCATTGGTTTTGTTGTTTTGGATTGCAACTATTTATTGTAATTTTTCTAATTAATGGGAATTTTGCATCATTAAAAATAAGCATTAACAGAATTTTAAAAAACTCTTTATCTATTGTTTTATTTTTAGGGTAAACAGAAACAAACAGAAAATCTTTTGAATAAACTGCATAGTTTCTCTCTTCATCCAAATGCTTTTAAAAGAATGGGTGCTGCTCTGACATTTAACAACATTTATAACATTTTTAGGTAAATTAACAGTTCTTATGATTATTTTAGGTGCATCAATTTTAAATGAACATTTATTTATTTGATTTGATAAATATTTAATTTTAGAGAAGAAGAATTTTTAGTAAAGAAGTATACAATCCAACTTCTTATACAGTTTGTTGAAAGCCTTGCTATAGCACATACAGATAATATTTCACTGGGTAATATTAATTTCTTTTGCTGATTCTTATCAAATAAATATTTCATTTATGTAAACTGCTTGCAATATGTGAAATGATTTTGCATTCACAATAATTCGATATCTAAATGTGTAACTGATGCTAATGGAAGACCAAGTTGTTTTTATATTTTATGATATTATGTGGTATTTTTTAATTATAGACCCAATTCTAGTTCTACATTATAGACATGTTCTCAAAGAATTTGTGTTGAAAAATTCATTGTATCGATGAAAAATGGAATAGTTCATGACTCTTGATATCAGCAAAACTAATACAATAAACCATGTGAAAATTCATTCATGTTATTTGCTACACATTTTTAATGAAGTTTATATGAGAGTGACAGGTGTCTGCTAGTATTAAAACTTAATATGAAAAGGAGAAATACATACACATACCAGTTGCTCATTATTAATTTAATGTGCCATTTATTGACTCTGGGTTATTTTCATAAATTTATATGTTAGCAAATTTTATTAAAATTTTTATTCACTCTAAATATTATGAAACTACTTTTGATCACTTTTAATACAAAACTAAAAATGCAGGTTTTCATAATCGAAATTATAATATTTCAATACATAGTGACATTTAACCAAGAAATTATGATATTATGGATGCTCTATTGGAAATATGAAAGTTTTTGTTATCAATAATGTCAATAAAAATGCATGTAAGAATGATAATGAAATACATTTCTGAATTAATTTTTCAAAATCATGTAAAAATGTTTATCTAAAGACATGCTATTAAGTATATTAAATGTGTTTTCAAGGAAATGATCCTATTAATTATGAATAACATTTCCTTGGTATGTTTGAGACAATGGAATTTATTTTTATTGATGCTTTGAGCTGAATAACAGTCCTTTTTTATGTATCAAAAAATATTTTACTAGGAATGGAAAAATAGTATGCAAAATCACTATATATTTTTGTATAGCAGTTTGTATTGGGGTGTTTGGTTTTTTTTTTAGATTCATGGATAGTTTTTCGACATGTTTAGTTTTTTGACTAAACATCATGAGCTGAGTTCTAAACCGGTGAGACAGTGTCACATGAGTTCTAGATTAACCTTTTCCTTTTGGTCTCAGTATTCTCCTTCATGGGTCACATAATTCCTATTGGTAGTCTAAGGGTTAAATAACATCTTCATGTACTGTTAATGAAATAAGATCTAAACTCAAAATATTTTTTCTAGTTTGGAAGAATGTCCTAATATTTATAAGTTTATGTAGTAATTAAATTTCTGCATTTGTATTATAACAAATTATTAAAATTTAAGAATTTATTAAAATTAAGAATTTACAATTTTTAGTTGTAATTAATAAACTCTAATCTATTTGACATTCAAGAATAAGACAACATATTTTGCATATAAATAAATAAATAGATTCGTTTAGGTAGAAATAAGAATTGTTTTAAAATATGATACTCCAAAAAACTATTGGGAAACCAGAGTATGATTTTAATATTGGAATATTTTCCTATTTGAAAAGTGTTTTGAATTTGAAGCCTATTATTTAACATTTGGCAAGGATACTTAAAAATATATTTTAAGTTTAAAATAATTATTTATTTATTTATAGGTACACAAAAACAATGCATCACTGCCTTAAATCATATACAAAAAATTTTAAAGTTTAAGCATGAACTTTTTTTGAAAACAGATGTATCTCGGAAAAAACCAGAGTAAGTATATTTATTTGGTTTTGTAATTTGTTTTAGGTGTGCCACTGAAAATAAAGCATAATTTTGATTTTTAAATATATTTTAATATGCTTATGCTTATGCAAAAGAAAAAAAATGCTTTAAGATATTTTAAGAAATTAATTGTGTACACAGTTTTTTTCCAGATGTGAAATTTAAGCTAAAAAAGGAATATTCATTTGTTTTATAAATTTGTATTTCCTGTGAATTAATTTTAAAAGAATTACTTCAAAAATATTTAAAGGTATCTTACTCTATAATTATTTGCCAACAAATTAAATTTTTGAATTGAATTATATAGCATTTTTATGCATTTTTGTTTTATTTTATAATTAAATAAAATAATTAACCCAATTTTCCAAATTGTTAAAAGATCTATTGCATAATGTATTTAAAAATTGTGGAAAATATTCATTTATTTCACATTTTTAATCAAATTGGATGGAATAGTGTTAGAATGGACCAAACTTTTTGAAACTTGCATGGATATGCTTTGATACTTGTGTAATTACGTAATGAATAAATTGTCGATAAAGAAAAAAAATGAAGTAACTCTTAATTACACCAGCAAATTTTTCCTTTATAAAATGAAAGGAAAATTGCAAAAATATAGAATTTAAACATGTAGAACAGTAAAAACACAAACATTGTTAAGGTCTTATGTTATAACTGCAGCAGTGAAATAAAATTACTTAATCATTCATCATTAATTAATTTTATTTGTAATGATTAATTTCTGCTATCAATAAGAGGATTGCTTAGCAAATATTGTGCATGAAATATAATGGTGTAAATCCTTTTAATAAGTCTATCTTTTAGTTAATGCAGATTTAAGGCACTTTAACAAAATTAAAGTTTTCAGAATCTTCTGTTGTAAGGTATCTTAAATGTCTAGTTAATAATTGTATTTTCTGCTACCATAAAATACATTTTTAATGGTAATATTTTAAAAACTCTGTATCTTATATTTTTTTACTTGTACAAATATATTAACACTTTCACTACTGAAGGGAGAAAATGGAAGTGCTTCCCTGGGCCCATGGCTTCTTACCACATAGTGTCATGCTTTTTCCAGGCATTTTTGGATATTAAGCCTAATTCGTAAAAAAAAAAAAAATTGTTGAAAATTGGCTATTCATTAGAATATTTCGATTTATATATATATTATTTAAAACGCATTAAACATGATATATAAAAAAGGAAAATTAAAATTTAAACGAATGTTACACATTTGATACAAAAAAATTCCGTAATATTATTACATAAAATCATATCTTTTAAGAAAATACAATATACACTTCATTTGATACATAAATTTCATGGTGTAATGATATACAATTACATGGAATATTGAGATATAAAAAATCAATCTGATTTTGTTGTGTGGTATTTTACAAAATATTCTTCAATGTATATTCAAATGTCACATCTTGCACACAAACAACATTTTACTGCTTTTTTTCATATATATAATTATTTGATGTTCCATGCTCATCATGTAAATCACTAAGCATAATGCAGATTGATCAGTATTTTCACTTATATCACTGTCAGATTCGTTAATTAATTCGCGAGTCTCACTTTTCTGTTAAATATTTTCTTTTTGCCATAAGTGTTGCTATACAAAAAAAAAAAAAAAAAAAAAGGATCGATTGAAACAAACAGCATCTAGAATAAAGACTACCTCTTATACACATCCATAGGTTCTCATTCTAACTTCTAACAAGCAAGAAATAAATGAAAAAACAAACCAAAAGCAAATGAGCCCTTTAAATCATGTCACCATATTTTAAAAAGCTTGGTTGCAACACATGCTTTTTGATTATTTTAACAATTTCTCCCCAACTGACAGACAGAACTGAAATCCAAGCCCAAACTATCAAGGTCAACATTCAAAATATCCTATCTATATAGATTTCACTGTATTGTAACACCATCTAGTAACATTTAAAAATTCAAATAAAATATTCTCATCGAGAGTATCTGTATTGATATGACGTTAGTCTGTAACAGACACTCTTGGAGTGTATCAAATGTGATACGATGGGAACAGGGGAGTAAACGCGATTGTTTCACACATGATACGCTGGGAGTGAATGGGTTAAATCAATTATTCATGTTATATGCATTCCATTTTATATTATCATACACATATTTGTTTATCATTTAAAATATTATTGAAATGTAAGTAGTGCTTTTGAATCAAATTAGCTAAATATTTTTATAAATGCATACTACAGTGAAAAATAAATTCATTGATTTTTTTTTGTATTTTACAAATTTTATGTTTGCAATAAAGTTTCAAAAATCAAAACAAATATTTTGTGTTAAACATTTTATTTTTAATTCCAATAAAATAAGGTGTCTTGAAGAAGCCACTTTGCAATGTGCTGTCTTATGGCTCTTAAGGCAGTGTGGATGTACTCAAACTGAATGCAGACATAAATGCATGGAGCTTGTTGCAGTATTAGCACCTTTCATTCCGGGTAGGAATCTTACTTTCTCCTTATTTAATTTTTTTGTTAAAAAAATAATACTCTCAATTATATTTTTATTAAAATATAGTTTAGTATTCTTAATTAATATCAAAGGATTTAGGATACTTAACAAGTTCAGATTTTAGAATAATTAATTTTAGAGCAATCTTCACAGTAATTTTTATTAAGGAAGAGAGGGTGAAGAAACTCATTAATGATGTTGATTATCTTTTAAAATAAATAAATTGTAGATAATTTTTTGAATATGTCAGTTTGGAGAAAAAAAATGACCATGTTAAATTTTTAAAAAGAAAAATGAAACAGATGAACTATTGTTCGTCAACATAGTAAAAGTTCAAAGTGAAGGAGGATTGGGATTTATATGTGATATATTATTCAGTGAGATACTGCTCTATCCGTTAATTTAGATTTTTTTGTGATAAGTTTATACATATTTTTGACTAACATATTTTCATGGTTAAAATTTTTCCCAAGTTGATACTTATATAAAAGCAAGAATGTAACTTCAAAAAATGCATTCACTACAACAGTGTTGATTTAACTGCAGAGCATAATTTATAAATGTAGTTAGATTCAAAATGTTTAATACTTTGATAAGTTAGTAACGTCATCTGTAAAATTTTTGATATAATGAGTGTTATTGAAAAAGTAAACTCTGTTGCTTTTTTAAAAAAGGAGAGATATGTGGTCAAAGAAACACATTTAATAATATTTACAAACATTGTACTTTTCGACATAATCACTCAGCACATTAAGACATTTATTGTACCAAGATACAAGGTTTTATATGTCAACATCTTAGAAGGTGAAGAATTGCTTTAAGTACTAGAATAGGTGAAAGTCTCTTGGTCTAGGTCAGGTCTATACATTTGATGATTCATTTGTTCCCAGCTGATGGATATCTCATGACAATTTGCACTTTGTTCTGATTAAATTGAACACATCTTTTAATCATTTCATCACTCATAACTGAATCGCTGTTCATCTCTAAGATTTGCCTATGAACTTGCATGGTTGTATATTCCTCGTATTCAAAAAGCAAATTACAAAACTAATTATTCTGTTGCCCAGACCTTCTGTAGTATTAAATATTTTTAATGCAAGATTTACATGTGTCGTCCTCTTGCCAAACAAATTTTTCTCTTAAGTCATAGAAGACATGATACCGTTTATGCAGATTTGTGCTATTTGTTGAGTGCAGGAATTATTACATTCCAAAATTTATTTTGAAAATAAATCTAAAAATAATATCTCATTACTCATTATTAAACTTAATGTAATTATATATTAAATATATATTGCTAAACTAATAAATTGAACATGAAATTGCATAGTACAAAACATCAGCCTTGAAACTTAGTTGACTCATTGAACCCTTAGAACTATAAGGGCTTTTTAGGGAATCTCATCCCACTCTTAGAAAAATATACCTTAAAATATTTAAAGCAGATCAATATATGGTATAGTTATTTTATATAAAGACAATTAAAGAAAGGTATTTTTTTTTATTAAAATTTTTTTAGCATAAAATTAATGTAATTTATTCATTAATAGAGTTAACTTGTGCTCCAGGTATCACCCAACCTTGCATTATATTTAGTGACTGGGGTATGTTTACATTTGTTGACTCAAACTGTCCAAGTCTAACTCTACTGATGTTATTTGCAGTTGCATTTCACATTCTGCATTTAATTTGTTTCTATATTTTGTTTTTGTTACCACATACATTGAGATAGATTTTTCTCTTAGGTATATTGTTCTAAATGGTATTAAATTATTGTGAGAAATAAGTTTTCTCATTAATTTGCAACGAAAAATTTAAGAGCTTCACTTGCTTAAATTTAGAGTATAATGTCGAATTTGTAGATAAGTTTTTCCCTTTCCTCCATTAGCAAACATAAGCTCACATTAATTTTCAAAGACAACAAAATATATCATTATATTTTTAGTTGATAAACACTTTTCAATGAATGTAAATGTTTTGTAATTTTCCTTCTGAATTTTTATTTTGATTCATGGAGTCCCATTGTTCTGTGAAATAGTTAGAAGCTCACATATACAAGGTAATAAAGTGTTTATTAAAATATAGATGCATTTTATTATGCTATTCATATCTAGATTTTACTAATTACTTTGCTGTGAAAATATGTAGTTTTTGCTTAAGATAAATAAAGTCCTTCTCCTTTAAGACATGATTCTATGTATTATGGATCACTTTGTTCTATTCCTTTAAAATAAATAATATTTTGTAGGTTTCAAAAGTCACACATCTTTTTTGATGACCTACAGCAATGATGGACAGAATATATTTGAGGATGTGTATGTATGAATAGTTTTCCTCTTTTGTATACATATTGATTAAAAAAAAAAAAAACAGACCAAATTCAGTTTTATCCTTAAACATAACATTTTTGCTTTGTTAAAATGGATATGGTGGTTTAAAAAGCTTATCTGTAAATCATTTTTGGAATGGTTGGTTCTTTTTCCCCCCATGTTTAATTATGCTTTAATTCTTTCTACCACTAGTATTCTAATATTCACATTATCAAATAAAATAAAATTTTAAATTCATTTAGATAAATATATGAAGGAAATATTTTTGCTTAATTAACTATCTTTAAAAGCTAATTAAAATTTATTACAAATTGTTATTATTGGCATTCATTTATTAAGATAAGTGTGTTTTAATATTTTCATAAAATTATTCTATAGGTTTGAAAATGTATTAAAAAATTTTTCCAACT
Organism: Nephila pilipes; assembly: GCA_019974015.1. NCBI lineage: Eukaryota > Metazoa > Arthropoda > Arachnida > Araneae > Nephilidae > Nephila > Nephila pilipes. The sequence continues at coordinate 480,393 of BMAW01121388.1, read as the reverse complement.
CTGGTATGCATAACCATAAAACATTGAAATCTATAGTTCTGTGGTTGGAAGCTTTGCAGACTTCTATGGATTGTTATCATTGGGCATTTTCTAAACAATTCTTATTGCAAAATGTGTTATATGGTAAGGCTTAGAATTTTTATATGAGAATAAATACTACATGAATAATATGCCAGTGAATTACGTAATTTTCCTTACTTTTTAAAAATGGAGAAATCTGTAACTTAAAATACTTTTCCTCATATTTTGTGATTTAATTTCTTTCTATATCTATATAAACTAGAGAAACAACTAATTATTACCTGAAATAAAGTTGAGCTTTTTATGAAAGCATTGAGTCTTATTTTTCAATTTTAGAATTTCTTTCCTTTTAAACTGTGAAATATTAAATACTCTTATGTGATTATTTTTTGTTAAAATTTTTCATGCAAATTTCGAATTTATGTTATGCGTATTTATTCCCCTTTGTAGGAGAGAAATATTCATTCATGATTTCATCTGTGAAGATTTTTAAAACTATTGAATATTATATTGAAAATATTGTGAAAGAATCATTAATGTCTGTGATGAATAGGGATAGAAGAGATCAATCTGAATTATTTACTCCAGAAGAAACATTGAAGTTCAACAAGTAATTGATATATGATTTGTAGCCATTTTTCTGTGCTAATTTGGATAAATTTTTGCATTCCTCAATACCATTATAAGGTTTACAGTAATCTAGAGTGTTCTTATAGTGGTTTATATTAAAAAAAAAAATACGGAAGAATTAACCACAAATTATAATTTAAATGCATATAAATCATTTGTGCAAAAAGTCTATCTCTAAAAAAAAAAAAAAAATTAAAAAATTCAGTTGCATAATACTGATAATGCCTCAAAATTAAAAATATTTTTTTTGCTTTGGAGAAAGAATTGTTAAATGTAAAGATAGATTAAAATCATTTATTTTTAGCATATGGATATGCACACAAAAGTCTTGTACATTTTTTTCAATACAAATGAAATATAAAGTTCAATTTTTTAGTTTATCAAATTATTTCTTAATATCCAATTCTGTTTTCAAATGTTTAAAGTATTTTTAATTATATTAACTGTTTCTCGAAACAACTGAAGATTGCAACTTAAAATTACTTCTACTCTCAAAGTTATAATGGGGAAAAACAGTTTAAAGGAAAATAATAGGAATGCATACAGATAACAATAACAGCTTCATTTATTGATCTATTATTCAGTGTATAGATTATTTGAAAAATTTATTTTCTTTTATGGAACACATCTTTCTAACAAGCTGAAATATTTTGAATTTTTGTATCTTTCATAATTTCTTCCATAGTTAATTTAATGTGAAGAAATTTTTAAAAAAAGTTTTAACATCTTTATATCACATTAGGTGTATTCTTTATAATTTAATTAACAAGGAGGGAGAGAATAAAAATGGTTGTTTCTTCCCATTTCTTTGTATACATATTAATGTTAACTAAATTTTAAAGTTAATTTTTCTGCTAAAATAATGAATGTAAAGTTTAAATCTGATGTTGTGTGATCCAATTTCATACTAATAAAAATGCTCATAGTTGTATCATTTGTGAAATTATTACACAACTTTACAAATTAATTACTGAGCAAATAAATATATAGCTTTGTAGGAGAAGGTTCTAGAATTATATAAAAGTCATTTATTAAATTTGAGTTGCTTCTTAATATTTAATTTTTGTGTTTTTTAGATTGAAATGTACTGTGTTGATACGACTTTTCACCTTCATAGTGTCAGTATTTAGCCCTGATGCAAAATGGTTCAATGAACAATTTGTGAAAGTTTTGTGGAATTCAAGCTTGTGGGAAATAATTTTGTTGTCTGTTGTGGATCCATCATCTCTAGGCTTTGATATGACAGATCCTGAAGTATCTTTAAAATTACCAGAAAATGTCAGTGCCTTTTATCTATTTTTAATTGCTTCATTAATAAAATAGTTTTGCTTATTAGATGAATAAGAATATTTTATTTGAAAACTAGCTGGAGGCATGTGTGAATTTTCAGAAGAAATTTAAATAATCCAGATAACAAATTGTTTAAATTGGGGCCCATCTTCAGCTTGGTGGAGGATGTATCAAAAAATTTAAAATAATTTTTTTAATAAGAGCCTATCTTGTAATAATCTATTAAATAATCTGTAGCAAACTTTAAATAAGTCTCCACTGAAGAATGTTTTGCAAATAATCTAGCATAGGCCCAATATATTAATTCAGATCCTATGGGAGGGGTCAAAAGGTTGTAGCACCAGTTTAAAAATATTAGCTTGAATACTTTTTTTTGTAATGATTCTCTACAAAAAAGTCATAATTACCCCAGAAATGTTGGTGAATATCTGCTTTTTGATCTAACTGATGGTGCAAGAATTGTAATATTGAGAGAGCTAGGCTAGAAAAAAAGAAACTTGCAACCATCATCTTCCATAGTGTCACTGTACCAAATTTCATAAATCTTAATCCTTCTATTGTTGTAAAAAAAAACTACAACTTTCACATGAAATGTAGCACATGGATAGTTTCAAACACAGGGCAGACAACTGAATGAACTTTTAAATGTTATATAAAAAAAAGTAACATTTTTATGGAAGAATGAAAGTGGATAAGCAAAGCTCTTACTCCTGACCATTAAGTATGTTTTACTTTGCAAGATAACATGTAAAATGCGAGAAATAGTTATTAAAATTAGATAAGCATGCAAATTACCTACAGGCAATGTAAGGTTATTAAATATAGTAATTTAACTGAGACAGAATTCCAAATTTTCTACCTTTCAATAGAGACAAGCAAATGAAAAGTACTTGATAAATTTAACTGTATCACAACTGTGTGAAATTTCCTAGTAATGTAGATAGGGGTGGGTGTTCACGGATTGTCTAGTGGTAGAATTTCTCTGTCATCTGGGGCTATAAAATTACAATTTCTTAAAAACGTTGCCATCTTTTTTTTTAATTACGTGATGTTAACATTTTTCAATTAAGATAAGAAAGTTAAAATAAATATGTTAAATAAATTCATTGCTCACAATTTTGCTACTTTTATTCTCATCTTCAATCATTTTATTTTAAAAGAAGCAACAGAAGAAATGAGAAATATTTTTATTATTTTTTAATCATGACTTTATATAATGAAGATGTGAGTTAATGAAGTTAAAATAAGACTTTTTTTTCTCTAAAGAATTAACTAAATTAAAATTTTAAAATCACACTAGTGTCTATAGCATAAAAACAGGCCTGAAAACTTAAAGTAGTATTATTTTAGAGGAATTAAATTTTTTATATAATTAAGGATCTCTTCTGATTTGAAATCATGGTGAATGGTATACTATTTAATTTTTGTCTTCAAATGAATAAATGCTGATCATTTCATGACATTTTTTAAAATTTTTTTTGCTTAATGGGATATGAAATGATAATAATAATAAAAAAAAAAAAAAAACAGCTAACTGATTATATGGCTGTAATTTACATGTAAAAACGTTTTCAGAAAATTTTAAAGAATCTGAACATAAACTTTTTCCTATATACTACATTGCACTGAAGTTAAAATGATTTGAAATTGGTGTTTCTATGAAAGCAGTTTTTTATTGTATGTAATGTCATACTTTATTATTTTGGATACCTCAATATTTAATGAGTTATTTTAAGATTTAGTTGTTTTTTTAAATTTTGTGTTAAAATATGCAAGGTTCTGTTTAGCAGGAATTTCTTAATATTAAACTATTAATTTGTTTTTTAAAAATAATCTTATTGTTTTAATCTAAAATTTTTGAAGATTTATCTGTTTAATCCAAAACAACATTGGATCATACTGGCTAATGCTCATATTTGAAACATGCTGTAGAATTTTTTTTAAAAAAAAATTGTTTTTCTCAAGTATAACATATTTCTGTTATTTAAGGAATGTAATTTTTTATTATCTTTGGGCAAATAAAGATGGTGTTGTCCTCATCATTTTACCGAGGTTCCAAATTATGAAGTTTGTTACCTATAGCTCTGGTGTCCAGTGTTAGTAAAACCAACCAACCAAATAGAGATTATCAATTACTTTTATTGATCTATTGGCATATTTTTAATATTAATTAATTTCGAAGAAAATCTTTTGATCATCTATATTTTGGCATGCAAGTGTAAGTCGTATAGCAGTAGAGATCGAATGACAAACATATAATATTTTAATGACAGATTTTAAAAAATATCTTAATTTTTAAAAAATAGATCTAGTTTAATTTTTATAAATAATTTACACCGTTTTAAAAAAATATAATATATTCTATGCATATAATTATAAAGATTGAGATTTTATGAGAATTTCAAATACTATATTAGAATTTAAGTAAAAGTATAAAATATTTACAGATGATATGAAAAAAAAAAAAGGTAAATTATATGTTGTGGTAATATTCAAATTTATTTTATCTATTGATAATTTTGATTTAAGCAAATTATGTAAAAATATTTTATTTTAGGAATTAGAACATAAACAAAAGGAATATTTATTTTCCTAATATACCTTTAATTGTTTAATAAATCCATTTTTGAATGTTTTTTCCAGGTATCAATTGTAATTAAAAGATTTTCTGAAAAAGATGATTTTCAAGTGTTCTGTTCAGAATACATCAAATGTAAAAAAAAGTATAATCTCATGAAAATCCTTCCTATTAGTCTGTTGAACTCAAAGCAAGACTATATGCAAGTGATGCAATTATTGAAGGGATATGAACTTTTAATAACAAATGGGATCGAAACTTCAACTATTTTTCAAAGAACCATGCAAATTGAAATAATTACTAGTCTTCTAGATTCTATATGGAATGATTCATTAGAATTGGATGGATCTACTTTTAAAAAAAGAACTCTAACTCCAATAGCTTTCAGTTTGGCTGAACAAATGTTATCTGTTTGTTATAATTTAGAATTAAAGGTAAGTTTGAATATTTTATTTGTCCTTAAAATGTTTTGATTTTTGTTTTTAACATGTTTGGCCTTCTACAAATTTAATGTTAACTAATGACTCTTCAATATAATAAAGAGAACAACTAAACAAAGGAAAATAAAGCAAATTCAGGGAATATCCATTTGTCTGATATATTTTCTTCAATAACAAGGAAAGGAACTGTCCCAATTTAAAGGAGAAATAGTTTGAAGTTTGCAAGACAAAAATTATGATTTCATAATTGCTTAATAAATCTGTATATCATCCTATTTTTTGTCATTTTTTTCTGATTTATGTTGAAATACAAATAATCATTTACATTTAATGAGGAAATGTATTTTTTATTTATTAATTTACATGGGAAAATACTGAATTTTGTTAGTTTTATTTCAGTCCATTCATATTCTTAGGAGAAATTACATTTAAAAAAAGTTTATTGAATAAAAATGTATTGTTATCAATAGGTATTATAGCAACACATATTGGACATTTTATCAGATTGCTCTCCCACAGAACATAGTTCATGTTAAAATAATGTAAGTGGTGATAAAAGCTCTGAAGCCTTTTAAAAAATGAATATTATATCAATATTTGTGGATTTGTATTCTAAGAATTGAATGAGAATATAAAAGAAATTCATTTTTTTTTAAAATCCTAGTTATTTTAAAATAATTTTTTTTTTTGTATAAGAGGATTATTACAATATCTTATTTCTAGTTTTATTGCTTATGATGAGATAACAAAACATATAAGTAGTCAATTTTGTACTTAGCAGTTAATTCTTTATTAACTGCTTTATAACCACTTGTTGTGCCTTTTAGCTTGACAATATTCAGGCCCTAGTGTTAGGAGACGGTGTGTGGTAATTAAATTAGAGTGTGATGCTTGGAAATGGTTTCAAAACTGTATTTCATGTATAAATAAGCAGTACTTTAATAGAAATTACAGTGTTCTGAGGGTCTTCAAGTGTGCCTTTGTCCTAAGGAATGTAATAATATTATGCCCAAAAGTAAATAGTATATTTTAAACTATTGTAATTATAGATTACTGGTATTTATTTAAAATATTAAAATAATCAACATAAACAAACAGTTTAGTTATAAAAAATGTTCAATTTGAATCAATATCTATTTGGAAAATACTAACGACTTTAAGACTTAACCACTTCCTGTATTTTAATGAATCCGACTTGTGATGCTTATTTTTGGTCCAATTTTCATTCTATGTGTATGACTTGTGCTATTTATATTTGGGCAAAAATCTTCATCATGAGTCAGATTTATTAAAGTATAGGAAGGGTTAGTCAAATATCTAGTCTTTTATTCTTTGTAATGTAGTATACCAATGTAAAAGTTACGTTTGTAAAGTTATTAAATTTTTTAGTTATTTATTTTAGTGAGTTTAATTATTTCTAAATTTGTACAAAACTTTAGATGATATTGGTAAATTATTTTGTAGCTATGTAGAAAAATATATCTTTCAAGAAAGGAACCTTTTTTTTTTATTTCATATAAATGACTAAAGATTGAATAGATGTAATACTTTTCATGTAATATTTATCTATATTATGAAAATATGAGCAGTGATCACAGCAGTTGAATTGAATAGTTTCTATTTGAAAACATGCAGTCTTATGTAGTTCGTTTTATCTGAATATTGCATGCTGGAAGCACAGTTTATTTTCTTCTTTTTAGGCTGATGAAATGGCCATGAAACTTATAAATTCTTCGCACAAATCTGGAAACTCAAGATCAGGCATAGAAAAAGGATTACTTATATTTAGTGTATTTGCTGATAGCATTTGTACTTTTGCTTCAAGAACTCCTGACACTTTTGTGAAGACCATAGTGAACTTTCTCACTAAAACTACTTTTACTGAAGTTGCAATTCTTATTAAGTTTATAGATCATGTGGCTTGCACTAAAATGTTGAGAAAAAAGTAAGTTGTATCATATTCCACCCCTTTCTATTTTGCTTGCAAGAATGTTTCTTATTATTGTTATATTTTTTGGCAATGTTTTGATAGTGTTATTCAATTAATTTTTTAACTTTTCAAAAATCTATATTATGGATTATTTTTTATGAAATAGAGGATTAATTTTTTATAACATCAAATTTGTTACAGATTTTTTTTAATACTAAATACAGTTATACTAATTCATGTATTTGCTGTAGAAAAATAGGAATTTTTACTGTAAAATATTAATTCTTTGTGTAAAGGTATCCTTAAGACTAATAATTATATACAAAATAAAAAAAAATCCATTTTATTCTGAGGGGGAAACTGATGATATTGCAGATTTAAAATGTTATTTTCTTTAGAGCTATTTAGTTGGATGATTAAATGTAAAAGGTGTTCTTGAAATCATAACATTGAGTCTCTTTTGATTGAATCTGTAACACTCAATATTTATTTATACTTGATAGAGAAAAATGTCTTTCACATGTATTATCAATTTTTAGGTTGATTTGGTTGTTATTACAGAAATGAGATAAGATGTAAAAACAATACCAATTTTTTTGCAAAAAAATAAGTTGATGAACAAACTTGCAATATTAAATAGCTTCTATTATAAATTTTTTTAAAAAAAATGCCTCCTGATTATAAATTAATGCATAGATAAGGAAATTTGAAATTTGACTAATTTCTTTTTATAAGGTTTTTTTTAGCAACATTGCATTAAAATGTGTGATATTTATTTATATTAAGATGTAAAGCTATATTTCTCTGTAGATTTTTGATTATTAATGTGGAAAATTAATGTAAATTTTAGATTATGTGATATCAAATTTTATTGACCATATAGATTGAAACATAACAAGTAAAAATCTTCACAAGTAAGGATCTTCATCTCTGAGTTTTTAATTATGTTTTTTGTTTTATAGATTTGGAAAGGATGTTGTTAAAGCCTATTTAATGTATTGGGTTGATATTAATAAATGGTTAGAAAATCACTCTGAAGCTGATAGCAAATATTCTGTTTTGTCTATTATGACAAAAATGTTACTTATTGATTCAGAGGTAAATTTGTTTTTGATTTCTTAATTTATTTTTTGATTGCAATTTAGGTGAAAATTTATATATATATGAAGCATGTTCAGAAAATAAGAGTACTCAATTTTTCCAAAAATTTAAAAGGTAACATATTTTTAAGAGCTTATAAATTCGTATACATTTGCATCAAATGTAATTTTTTATGTAGTTGCCTTTCTTCCCAACACCATTTGTGAACCTAGAGAAATGCTTTCTTATACCTTCATCAAATAATCTCTTCTTGCCTCTAACTCATTGTCTGATGGCATTGTGAATCCCATTAACAATTGAAAACATTCCTCCCCTTAAACAATTTAATAAAGAAGAAAATCTAAAGGTAGCCAGATCAGGGATGTGAGGGATGGTTGATGATATTCAAACCAAAGTTCAATAGTTCCTTTGTGGCATAGACTTTGTGTGGATGCTCATTGTTATGCAACAAACAAAATCTTTTCATTCACATTCCATGTCTTTTGTTTTATATTATCCTCTATAGTTTTTTAGAGTTTCACAGTACCACTCAATATTAAATGTTTCTCTTCTGAGGCAAACATTCAATTAGGAGAACCTCTTTCCAATACCTAAAGACAAGCCATGATTTTTTGGGTCAAAATAACTTGGTTTTTTTTTTTTTTTTTTTGCTGACACTGAGGCGGGATATTGCCACTGCATTGATTGTCTTTTTGTATCAAGTGTAGTGAGACCCACTTTCCATTGCCACTCACAATAGAGTCAAGGAATTTATCTTTCAATTCAAATTGTTCTAGAAATTCCTGTGAAGATGAGATTCTATTTTGATCTGTGAACTATTTTGAACCAACCTTGTACATAGTTTTCGACTGCTAGGTGTTTCAGTAATGATTTCTTGAAGAAATCTGGATATTTATGGGACACTGCATTGATTTCATTTAATGCCTGTGGCTTCGGTAGGCCATAATTTCATTGAGTCATGGGTTTGAGCCTTGATGCCACTAAAGACCTGCTGTAAACAAGGCTGAAGCACATTAAATTTGTCGAGGTTCAAAGTCCTCCTGTTGTTGTGGAAGTTTGGAGAAGTAAGTGCCAACTCAGGTGTTATCCTTGTCACTTAACGGAGGCTCAAAATTTTGTGATCTGTTGCTAATAGCCCTCCTGTTGCTTCTCAGAGCAAAGTTAATGAACAATCATTCATTTTATGTCTATCAATGTTGTTGCGAGTAATCATTTCTTTGATTTTATTAACCATCTCATCAGTCTCTTTTGATGGGCATCTACTCTGTTGTTCATCATGAACACTCATTTTGCTGGCGTTAAACTTGTGACACCACTTTTGTACATTAGTACAGTTCATGACACCATTCTCATAAACAGTTTTTATTTTATTAGAAATCTGGAATGGTATGTTTCCATTTATGATTAGAAACTGGGTTATGCTCTTCAAATCACATTTGGCAAGATTCTGAATCAAGATACTTATTTCAGTGTACTGGACCATGAGTTTTTAACTGTCTTAACGAACATGTGAGCATTTTTTGCCCAAGACCTTGATCCTGAACACAGTGTCCCTAACTTTGTTGAAAACAGATTCCTTTAAGCATCAGAGGTTTAGTACTCTTTCTTTCTGGATACCCTGATTCAATTACAAAAAAGTAGCATTATTATTATTTTATTAAGTTATATGTTTTGCAGGTCTCTATTAATAAATCTGGAAGTTATTCTATATCTCTCTTTCCTACTTACATACATTTGCTAAAGATGCAGAATAATGATCTGAATTTCATTGTAAGTATTTTAAATTTTATCATAAACAAAATAAAAAAATGAATATTTTAAAAGTGTTATCTGATAGGTTGCTTTTGATAAAACTGAAATGTTTCAATTATTACATTATTTTGAAATATACTTTCTATTTAACAAAGCACCAAAACATATTTTGTTTATCTTTGTTAACTTGAAACCTCAAATGAAACTTAAATTTATATATATATATATATATATCAAAATTTAAGCCAATTTTAATAAAGTGTAATATTTATATTTACAAGAGTTATGATTTTTATTATTTTGGCTTTGAAGTTAGAACAAATGTCACAATCTTATTAAACCTTGGTATTCTTATAGTTTGAGTTTGAAGATGATACAGTTTAATTTAATTATTAATATTTGCTTATATGTTTTAAAATTTCTACCTGAAAATATGTTATGAGTTTATGCTGTTTTTAAAACAATGGGAAGTAATTAATTGCTCAATGAATTATTTCTGTAAATTATATCATTTATAAAACTTTAATACAAGTTATTTATATAATATTAAAATGATTCTTTTGTATAAATTAGGAAATAAAATAATTTTTGTAATTTTCACTTATAAGATGCACATTACATCAAAAGTATTATTTTTGTTCAAAATGATTAGTGAATTAATATTTCAAAAAAGAAAAAAAAATCTTTATATCACCATTTGCAGACTTAACTTTGTATCAACTCATAATCATGCAATTAGTTAATCTAATGATATGTGTGTGATAGTTTTTAAGGATAAAAAATATACAGATATTTACTCATAAATTTTTCTGAGGAAAATGTGATTGCAAATAATTTTTTGTTGTTTTAGGAATCTGCTTTTGATATTTTACCATTTTTTATAGAAGATTCCAGGAACTCAGATACTTTGAAGTAAGTTTAATTTTTTTCCGTTTCAATTTTTAAGGATGTTGCACTTATTTGCTTTGAATGGAAAATTTTCTGTTTTCATTGCATTATATTTACAGAATAGAAAAAGTAAAATTGAAAGTATAGTGTATTAATTAATTTCATAGTCTTCTTTTTTCATTTCTGTTTTTAATTCAATAACTTATGTTGGAATAATGCATTACAAAAAATGAAAATGTGTAATCCTCCTTAATTTTAAATCTATAGTTTGAATTGGTTTCATAAAATTTGACTTGACTCTTAATATTATTTAATTTAAAATATGTTGTTGGTAAACATGGTGATAAAATTTATATCATTTCAAAAATTGTTTGCATATTTTATTGAATAATTTCTTTTAATTTGTTGTGGCCGTGGTTGCCTAGTAGTCATAGTTGTGGATTCGCAGCTGGTGGTTTTCATCGAGTTGTAGGTTTGAGCCTTGATGCCACTAAAGACCAGCTGTGCAACAGAGGCTGATGCATGTTAAATCTGTTGAGGCTCAAAGTTTTCTTATTGACAAGGTGTGCCAGTTCGAGAGAGAGGTGCCAGTTCAGGTGTCCTCCTCGTCACTTGACTGAAATTCAAAATTTCAAGGTCTATCATCAATAGCCCTCGTGTTACTTCTAGTGCAATGTTAATAAAACCAACTAACCCACTTTTAATTTATTGAAATGGTATCTTTAAAAGATTTGAGTTTGTAATATTTATACAATGCAGAAGTATATGATCTTCCGTTTTTAAAAAGAAATCAACCTATTATATATATTTTTTCTTTTTTTTTTGTTTTCCGTAAAGTCATTTTTGTATTAATTTTCTATAAAAGAGTTTTGTATGTAGATAAATTTTTTATCTAGCATGTTTTAAATTTTGTATGTAGAATGCATGTTTATAAATTATTTTTTTTAACAAACTAGATCTTGTATAGAAGAAATCAGGGCAGTTTATTTTCCACTGCAGAGTACTGAATTAGTAATTGGTAGCTCATCTTACCATGTCTACATTTCTTCACTAAAAAAAGTAAACCAAATTATTTATAATGAAGTTAATGAATTTGTGTAAAAGTTATTTCTTATTCCTTTCTTTAAATCATTATTTTTATGTAAAAAAATTATTGTTATTTTTTCCATATATCTTTATAGTTATTATCTGCTTTATCACTTACTGGATGTGATTTCTTGTTTGAATTTCTGTCCATATTTTTTTGTAAAGAAAGCAATCATGTTTTAGAGGAGGATTTCCAAAGAAGTATAATAAAAATGATTAATTGGTTAGTACATATTTTTTTTTTTATAATCTGTGTTAAAGAATTATAAAAGAAAATATTTTGCATGTTTTCATATAATTATAGAAATTTATAATTTTTTTTGTACCTGATTAAGTTTCTCATTCATCTTTGAAATTTTATACTTTTTTCATGATACTAATATAAAGCAAAATGTGTTAAAGTATATTTAAAATATTTGAATGTCATGATTGTGGTTTTCCTAGTCATATCAAATAATTCTATAAAATGCTGTTTTTCAAAAATAATGCTGTTTTATTGTTGATTAAAAAAAAATTCATTGTTTATAAATTTTTATATTTCATATATTGGTTTTAGACTGAATTTCATATTGTCAAGATGTTTCTTGTTATTTAAATATTGATTTCATATTATTTACTTATTTAATAATAGTTATTTGCTTTGTACTTGTATTTTATAAATAAATTTTATTTACATGAAAGTCAAATACAATACACAACTTTGCATAATTTTCAATTTTTAATTTTATTGACACACAGCAATATAAATCTTGTTGAACAAAATGCTATTTAAAAATCTATTCCAATTCTATTATTAATTATCATACCTAAAATATTTTTTAACCATTTATCTTGAAATCTACATTTCTATATCTATATTAGATTGACATAAAATTAAAGATATGTAAAATATATTTTATAATTATGTATAGTTTATGGATTCATGTAATTTTCCTTTTTCAGGAGGAATCCTTGTGACCATCAAAAGTTTGCAGATATTATATTTAAGATGCTTTTAACAAATCATCAGAATTTTACTCCTAATTTCATTTTTGCATTAACTGATAAGGTTTTGCTTACTATTTTGCGAAATATTGATATGACTCCATTTATAAATTTCTTTCTAACTCATATTAAAGTTTTGATGACAAATATAAAAGAAAGTATCTCACTAGTAAGTAACTTTATTTATAGTATTTGGAGAGAATTAAAAAAAAAAAATGTAACATTTCTTTGGAAAAAAATTAATTTGATTTAATAATATTTGTTATAAAAGGAATATAATTTAGAAAATGTTTAAGTATATAACAGAATTATAATTAATCACTTAATTTATTAACAAGTTGGCATGTTTAGTATTTTTATTAAAAAGTAGTAACTTTTTAAAAAATTTTATTAATAAATTTAAATATGTTATGCACTAATACAGTCTAACACATTTATGTCTTTTGTATAAATTTCTGATGAAGTTAAAAAAATTCCTTATACACATATTTTAATTTAGTTTTCTTCAAAGAATATTTCTTTTCCTTATTGTAGATATTATTTTTATGGTTTATTATCTAAAATTATATTCATTTTATTAAATTTTTATATTGGATTTTTACTTAAAAATAATCCATTTCATAAATTTTAATATCCTCCTTAGACCCTAGGTCAACTTTGAACCATAAATTTTAGAATAATTTGTATCAATTGGTTCTAAATATATGAAAAAGTACCGAAAAAAAGTTAAAAAAAAATTATTTTTATTTTTGAGAAATTATTAGGTGTCTCCTGGAGTGGGACAAAGTGACATCATCATGTTAATTTAAAATCTTTCATTAATCTTTATTTAATGAGTAATTCATAATAATTACGTAATGACCATAATGTAAAATTTGAATCTCAAAATATTCCTGTGCGAATTGTTTACAGAAGAGTCCCTTTTTTTTTTTTACTTTCCAAAATATATCATTCGATTTTTCTCACTCTCTTTATCTTATACTATTAACTAATTTCTCAATTTTGAGTTGTTTCTCATTGAAAACTCATGATTTCCAGGAAATGCTGTCTGCAAGTGTGGGAGTTATAGTTTTTTCTGCCCAATACATTTGAATTCTGGGAAATTTTAAATTAGACGTAATTACAATGATCCATAAGAGCTATTTCATTTAATTTTCTAACAGATACAGATTCTTTCCTGTATCTTTTAAATATCTGCATTTAGTGAATTCAGTTAGCAATTAAAGAATATCATTCGGAGCTGAAATTATATGCCATAATTATAGTTTCTAATCAAGTGATTTTGATAACCATGGACCCAATATCTCCTACCGGAGACACTGAAATAACGGTGTTCTAAATCAGAAGTGGGAAGATTTGAATGAGAAACTAATAATGTTACATATAAACTGCAAGTTTAAGGAATTCAACAGTATGTTTAATAATTTTTATTATTTTAAAAAATATAAACACTTTGTGATGCACAATCTTGTAATTTTCTTTCTCTCAGAAAATACTATTTTAATTTTACCATAAATAAGCCACGAATAAAAAAAAAAATTTATTTCACTAAAAAAAATTTTTTTCAGTACTACCATCTATTAACAAGAAAATTAACTTATTTTGGGTACCAATGAGGCCTTTTATTTAACTTGACAGCATTTTTTGAAAGTCTTGTTTAATGTCTAATGGAGGTCTTATGGACTGTGGAGGATATCTTAAATTTGAATGTTGTCAGGGTAGTTATTTTAATTTCAAGTTTTATTTAATATTACTTACAAAGTAAAGACAAGTCTTAAAACAACAAAAGGTGGGAAAATCATTGATTTTGAATAATTGTGTAATTTTTCTTTGAGTTTAATATTTTATTAATGACTTTCCATTTTTTTTATGTAATAAATGTGTGCTTTGTAGGAAAAAAAACTCTTCCGAGAAATGTTTTTTGTTTTATAATTGTAATTTGCCACAGATAAAAAAGAAGAAATCTACAAAATGATCAGAGTTTGGGGTCAATTTTCTTTTATAATAAAAGCTCTGTATAATTTATACACAGTATTTTTTATTTATTTATGTATTGGGTTGGATGGAAAGTTCTGTCGTATTTCAAATAGGCAGGTGATTTTTCTTGTAAATAAAAAAACATCTGGCTAGTGAGTCATTTGGATTTTTTTTGTTCTTTTAGCTGCTGTATAATATAAAAAGATTCCTTTTTTACCATTCATCATTTACATGTGATATTTAAAGTGAAAAACATGTCAGTAGATAAAGTGCATTTACGACACTGCATTTTGTATGAATTCCAAAAAGGAAGAAACGCATCGGTTGCATGTAAAAATTTATGTGCGATATTTGGAAAAGATATTGTAAATTTTCGTACTTGTCAAAGATGGTTTAGCAAATTTCGTTCCGGAAATCTGGGCCTCCAAGAAAGTGATCGATCTGTACGACCATCCAAGATCGATAATGATGTTTTGCGATCCAAGTGGGAAAATAATCCACATTTAACAAGTCGAGAAATTGCAGAAGAGTTGGCATTCATCATACAACTGTTGGAGATCACATTAAATCTCTTGGGTTTGTGCTAAAGCAAAGCGTTTGGGTTCCACATGAATTAACGGAAAAGAATTTGTCTGATCGTGTAAGAATGTGTTCATCGCATCTGATTAGACACAATGTAGAGCCGTTTTTGGACAAGCTGGTTACTGGAGATGAAAAGTGGATTCTTTACGAGAATATTAAGAGAAAAAAATCTTAATTTTACAGAAAACCAGGAACATCATCAGCAACAGTTCCAAAACCAAATATCCATCAATGAAAAGTACTGCTTTGTTTGTGGTGGGACAGGAAAAGTCCACTGTACTACGAGTTGCTGAAACAGGGAAAAACCATTAATGCGGATCTGTACTGCAATCAGCTGGATAAATTGAATGCAGCTATCAAAGAAAAAAGGCCAGCATTAGTGTCCAGAAAAGGAATAGTGTTCCACCACGCTAATGCTCGACCGCATACTGCAATGGTGACACAACAAAAACTGAATGCGTTATGATGGGAAGTCCTTAGTCACCCACCGTATTCACCTGACATTGCACCATCTGATTATTACCTGTTCAGATCTCTGCAAAATTATCTAACGGGGAAAAAATTCAAGTCTTTTGAAAGTGTTTCTAAGGCAGTTGCTGATTATTTTAACTCCAAGGACGAGAACTTCTACAAAGCAGGAATTTACAGGTTACCTGAAAGATGGCAACAGGTTGTAACAAATAATGGAGCATATATAATAGATTAATATTAAACACATATTTTTATAAATGAATTCAAATATTTTCTTTAAAATACGACAGAACTTTCCCTCCAACCCAATATATAAGTTAATTTTACTTTTTGTGACATCTATATTTTTTAATATCACAATTTTTTCCTAAATGAAACAATTATAAAAAAAATACTTGATTAGGTTCATTCAATCAAGATATTTTTCCTTTTGAATATTTAATTTCGTATAATTTCTTATATTCATTAAAATTTCTTTTTCCTAATAAGGTAACACCAGCAAAAGATGCTTTCTTAGCAAGGAAGATAGCATATTTCAAACTCTTAGAATTGATGTATCGTATTCTTACTAAAGATCTTCTTCATTCTAAAGATTCTCAGATAGTTGAGTCTTACCTTGGTCAAAAACCTAATCAAGGAAATGAACTCACTGCTGACATAATCAAGTAAATCTTAGCATTTTCCCTTTTTCTTAGAATAGATGCCAAATGTTTCTTCATTTATTTGATGGAAATTTTAAGTATATATATATGTACACACACACACACACACACACACACATATATAAAGGACATTAATCAATCCTTTTATATTCTGTGATATTTTATTATATGGATTGTTAAAGCTGTTATGAACAAGAACATTTAATAAGATCATCATCATGAAATGAGCAATTAACCTTCTTTGTAGAAATATGTTTAGATGTTAAAATACCTTTAAATACCTTTTAGTATATGTGTGTGTTATATCAGATCAGTGAAAAGTCTGACCTGACACATAGATGAAACGTACAGAATTAAATCCATATGTTTTAGTTAGCCTAACCCTCAAAAGATGTGTATAAATTTGACAGCTTCTGATGAGGATCATTAGCTTGATTATATAACATTTTGAGTGAAACGGCTTTGTTATTGTGAAAAATGTTTAAAGGAATTTCGTGTTGATAAAATTGCTTTGAAGGAAAAATTACAGTTGAGCAAAACTTGGCTTGATGCCGGTTCCAATGCCCCAGGAAAATCAACCATCAAGGATTGGTATGCTAAGTTTAGGCGTGGTGAAAGTGAGCGACGAAGGCAGTGAGATGCGATGGGCGTTAAAAGGAGTTTGTTGACCGGCTGACTTAAAATCCACAAATTGATTTTGGAATGACCGTAAATTGAAATTGAATGAAATAACAGCCTCTAAAGTATCAACTGAGCGTGTACATCATATCATTCGACATATTTGGGTATGAAATGCTTGTCAAGTGGTGCAGCGAAGCTCACTTTGACCAAACAAGCGTCGAGTTGATGATTGGGCAATGTTTGAAGATGATCAAGCGTAATCAACCTGAGTTTTTGTGTCGATATGTGACAATGGATGAAACATGGCTCCATCATTTCACTCCGAAGTCCAATCGACAGTCATCCGAGTGGACTGCACACGATGAACCCGTTCCAAAGCGTGGGAAAACGCAACAGTCGGCTGGCAAGGTTATTGTGACTGTATTTAGGGATGTGCATGGAATAATTTTCATTGACTACCTTGAAAAAGGAAGGACCATCAACAGCGACTATTACATAGCCTTTGACCGTTTGAAGAAAAAGAAAGTGCTGCTTCACCAAGACAATGCACCGTGTCACAAGTCAGTGAAAACGATGGCAAAAATCCATGAATTGGGCTTCGAATTGCTTCCTCATCCACTGTATTCTCTAGATCTGGCCCCCAGCGACTATTTCCTGTTCTCAGATCTCAAAAGAATGCTCGCTGGGAAGAAATTTTCGTCGAATGAAGAGGTGATCACCGAAACTGAGGCCTATTTTGAAGCAAAGGACAAATCGTACTACAAAAATGGTATCGAAAAGTTGGAAGGTCGCTATAATCAGTGTATAATCCTTGAAGGGAATTATGTTGAATAAAAAAAAGTAATTTTGCCAAAAAATTGTGTTTTACTATGGTAGGCCGGGGACTTTTCAATTGACCTGTTATACACACACACACACATATATTTATATATATATATAAATAAAAGGAATTTCTGTTTTTCTTAAAGGGTTTGAAAAATGGTAGTGTATTAGAGAAACTGTTACAGTTACTGTAATGTATTTCAAGGCATTTGATGTGAATTTTGATTCAGACAAAAACTATCATTTGATATTAGGCCAACTGTTGCACATTAAATTTAACAGAGCTTCAAAGTGCTAATCAAATATGATGTAGCAATTTGGAAAGTGAGACATCAATTCTAACTTTGATTCTTATGTTTATGTTTGTCTTTTTAATTGTGAGATTTTTCACCTGTAGGTTTGTTTCTTGTGTAATTTATGTGTTATAGTTTTTTTAAAAAAATCTGTGCAAAATCACCATAAGGATATCAGTTTCATAATACATCAATTTTGTATTTTCTTTCAATAAATAAAATCATATTCTTAAAAGTTTTCAAATAAAAATTATTTTTATTTATTATGTGTTAATACATTTTTATCTGTATATTTTTATGTTATAAAATGTGATTCATATTTTCATTATAACATTTTTCTTCTTTTTTAAAGATTATCTTTGGAATTTAAGCGTACCAGTTATGAAATGGAGCCAGAATATAAAGAGTTGCTTAGAAAATTAAATTGTGCAAGATATAATGCTCTTATGACAGTTATATCATGTACACAAAAGGAAGTGAAGTTTTACAATGCATTTCTTTTCAAAGAAAATCCAACCAAAGTAAGACAAAGTAATTTATTTTTCTGATTCGTGTTAAAAACTGAATGAATTTATATTTACGTAAATACCACTTTTTTTTTATGTGTAAATTTTGACTAGTTTGATAGCAATAAATTTAAAAAGACATCATTTGTTCAGATATGTATAAGGGGCTTCTGTAAATAGATAAGATATTTCATAATTTTTATAATTACAATTTTAAAAAAGGCTTACATAATTTATTTTTGATTTATGGTTTTTGTAAATAATAGAAAAATTAAAATAATTTAGTGGAAGCTATTTTGAAATAATCACATATAATTATTCAAATGATCTAAATAAGATCTCCAGATGAATGAAAAAACTCTAATAAAAATAACGACTTTTTCTTTTTAAGTTTTTCATCAACTAATAGCACAACATTTTAAAAATTGACTCATCCAAAAACAATGTTGCCACACACACACACTAAAATAAAAACTTAAACAAAAACCAAACTATATGAAAATCGTTTGCGATACGATACAGTTTTTTTTAAGCATAAATAGGTTGTGAAAAAAAATCAATATATTTCATTGATTTTTAACTTAATATTTTCAACTGTAATTAGCAAATAATTTATTTTTTAACTCAAATTATTTTGAATTATTACTTATTTAGTTTCTTAATTTGTTATGAATTAATTTGGGAAATAGCTGTATTCTATAGTTATTTTTATATTTGTGACTTTTACATAAAATCATTACACTTGCACATATTTTTTTTTACTGCTTTAACTGCTTATTCTTTATTGTTGCTTCTCAAAGTTATTACTTCTTAGAATACAAATATTTTTAGAACAAAACTTTTACAATAAAATTAAATAATTGTATCAAAATTTATGTTAGATAAAAATAACTTTTTCGGAATTTTAATAAGGTAGTTATTTTTAGAATGAACGAGTTTGGGAAAGAATTGTTGATGCTGAAAGCAAATTAGAATTTGATATGGAGATTGATGTAAGTGAATATTATTAATGTATTTGATACATTTTTCTTTATTGTATGATATTTATTATGAATGCATGTTTGCTTTTCCTTTTTTGTGTTTTTGTCTTGTTTCATGCTTTTGTTTATAATATTATTTATTCTGACTGCGATAGTTTGTCAGTTTTTATTGATTTTCTCATCAGTGTATCTCTTTGGTGTATGTATTAAGTATATTTTTTCGATATATTTAGCTTACTTAGTGGTACTTAAATTTTACTTTATTCATGAATTATGTGATAATTTACAGAAATCTTTTCTTTATAATAATATTAGATTTCTGTTTCGTCTGAGACTTTTTTTTTGATAATATTTATTACTGTATTCGATTGTCACTTGAATTATTTTCTTTTATCATCACTTTCCCCCTCTTTTAGACATCTTTATCTCGCAAGAAAAAATTTATTGTAATTCGACATAACATTCGAAATGAAAACGAGGTAGATGACAATGTTCAGTCATCAGATGTACCATCTTCTTTGAATTTGCTTGGTTCGGAACATTTAGGTCTTAGTAGCTTAGCTGAGGATGTTAGCAAGTTTGTGTTTTCGACTCATGAGCCGGTATGTACATAAATTTTTTTTATCTCTAGAATACTTAAAACTATCATCGTTATTATTATTTCAATATATTGTGGAATATTCATTTAGCTGTTTCATTTCTTAAATAAAAAGGCCAGAAATTTTTTTTATAACATGGTAGAATTATTTGATATTAAATGGTTTTAATTTAGAACTATTTGATAAATAAAATATTTATCTTTTATTGGAACTTGTAAGATAAATGTTTTCAAATACTGAAATTAATTGCTAAATTATGATATGAGTTTCTAATATCTTTTTAAGGAAGCATTTGAGATTTTCTTCAAAAATCTCTTACTTTTTATTATTTTTTTTATATTTATTGGTACATTAATTTTTATGTTATCATGTATAAAAATTTAAGATATAGAAATCAAATCAACAAATTGTGATTAATGGCTAATAGTAAAAGTCAACTGGTATCTTCTTTGAAAAATGAAATTGCTCTAAATGAAATTTTCTGTTTAGCATGATATTCATTTATTATATTTTAGAAGCTATTTTTTACTATCTTGTTTTCTTTGCTGATTATATTGATTATTGATTCTTTGCTGATTATTGACTCCCGAGACTAACCCAGAGATGACGCTCGTAGTAAACCAGTAACCAGGTCTTTCTAAAGTACTAACCTTTGCTTGAAACGTGTCAAAATTTTAAGTCGATCGGACCAGAAATAGCTGAGTTATCGAGGTTGGAGTAAAGTCGTTTTGTAGTTTGGTTAAAAAATGGAAAAAACCGAGTTTCGTGTTCTGATAAAACATTGTTTTTTAATGGGTAAAAACACCGTGCAAGCGAAACAATGGATTGAAAAATGTTACCCGGACTCTTGTCCATCAAAAGCAACGATTTGTCGGTGGTTTGCCGAGTTTAAACGTGGTCATACCGACACAAATGACGCAGAACGCTCGGGTAGACCTGTGGAAGCCGTTACACTGGAAAATGTGAGTGAAGTGACAAAAATTATAATGAAAGATCGTAAAGTGAAGCTCCGTGAGATTGCTGAGATGACACAGATATCATATGGAAGTGTATTTACTGAAAAAGGTTTTTTGAAGTGAAGTGAAAAAGGTTTTTTCCAAGTGGGTGCCGCGATTGCTTTCGATGGAACAAAAACAGCAACGAGTCGATGATTCAGAAAGCTGTTTATCGCTATTTACTCGCAACAAAAAAGATTTCTTGTGGGGAAAAAAAATTGGGGGAGGGGGGGGAAAAGATTTGGAAAAGCGTTGGAACGATTGTATCACCCTAAAAGGTGATTAACAAAAGGTGTTATGTTGATGAATAAAAAAAAATTTTGCAAAAAAAATGTTGTTTTCAATGTTAGTCTCGGGAGTTATTGATTGATGTGTTATATTGCATTTTCATTGCTTTTAATTTTTAATATTTCTGTTGTTAGGTTTTCTCTCATCAAAAGGAAAATGAAACAGATATTGCAAAAGTGAAATCCAAAAAATTGTTTACTGATGTAAGAAAATCAATTCTTTAAAAAATATCTTAATTAAGTTCTTAATTTAATATTAATTTTTTTTTAAAATTTGGGAAACTGCATGAGTATAAAATTTTATCTGCTCTCTCACATGTAAAAAGCTCAGAAACTGAAAAATTTGAATCGTCTGAATTCCGTAAAATACACTCTACAACAACAACAACAAGAAAAAAAAACGACTTACCAAGAAGGAGTTGCCTGATTATAATGAAATTTCATATGCAAAGGTATTTGGACCAAACATGCAAATGATTGAAATTTGATGTCCAATGAATGAATAGCGGGAGCTACAGCACATCGAAACTGCGCACTTAGCAGGTGCAAATAAGAAGCGATTCTCAATCGGATGGTCAAATTTTCTGTTGCATTGAGATTTAGGATACCTTTCAACGACTGAAAAAATGCCTCGCCACAGGATTCGAGCTTCCTACGTGCAACTGTCAGAGTTGGAACAAGATCATATCATTGGATCAAACGAGGGAGGTTGAGCGATGTAGTTATCGATGCAGGTTATTGCTCCTCATACGGGTTGAAGCGATGCGTCGATTAGAAGATGTTGGCAAGAATGGGTGGACATTAGCAGATTTCATCATCATGATGGTAGCGGTTGACCTAGGGCCACAGCTGATTGGGAGGACAGAGTGATTTTCATATGAGCTGTCAAAGTGCCTGATTCATCGTTATTAACCATCAGATGTGTGATCTGCAGGCTGAAAGAGCGAAATCTATGCTTGTACCGTCCGTTACGCCCCCTGCCCCTCATGTTTGCACACTGTCGAGCCAGATTACAGTGGTGCTTGTCTCGATCAGGTTGAAATGATGCCGACTGGGGGACCTATAGTGTTTAGCGACGAATTCGGCTTCCAACTGTGTCCTGACGATCATCGAAGACGTGTCTGGAGATGGCCAGGGCTACATGTTGATCCTACTTTCACTATTGCATGCCACACGAGCTCTCAACTAGCAGTTATGGTCTGGAATGCCATTTCCTTTGATAGCTGGACCCCTTTGGTTGTCATTAGAGGCACAGTGGTACACCAATGACATTCTGAGACCTGTTTTGCTACTGTTCCTTTTGCAGTACCTTAGCATTATTTTTCAGCAAGATAATGCCATATCACATATGGCATGTGTTGCTATGAACTGTCTTGCAGTTTGTCAAACACTTCCTTAACCAGCCAGATCTCTCTCCAGTTGAGCATGTCTTGGGATATGATGGGAAGGCGACTGCATCTACCACGGAATGTTGATGACCTAGCTCGACAATTGGAGCAAATTTGCAAGAAATACTGCTGGAGACTATCAAAGAGCTTTATCACTCTATACCACATCATGTGGAAGTTTGCATCCAGGCTAGAGTTTGGTCAACACCTTATTGAGCTCATTACTTTGTAACTCTGAAATAAATCATTCAAATTTTCTGAAATTTTAATCATTTTCTATTCTGTACATAATTTTCCTATCCACCAATTTTTGTCTCTGTCAGACAACTCCTTGGGAAATTCATGGGAAAATAGCTTCTAAAAATTAAAGCACATTAAGATTTTTATTTTAAACTGGGACATTTCTTTTTAATTAATGCTTATATCATTTTCAATATTGTGTTAATCAGTTTTCTAAAAACAATAGTTTTCAGTATTCTTCAATCTTTATTATTTCTTTATTTAATATTTCATTTTTTTCATTTGTGTTCTTTGGAAGAAAAATAATTTTATTTGAAAATCATGATTAATAATACTTTTGAAAAAAAAATCGTAATATATTTAAATAGTGATTATTTTTAAATTTGAAAACCAGTTCTTCTTATTTTTTAGTTTCTCAAACAATTTAATCTTTTAAAAAAATAAACTGTGCAGCTCTTAAAAAAATTGAATAAAATTTATTTTTATGTAGCAAAAACATAAAGGAAGCTATATGGAATTGGATGATGATGAACTGAACAGACATGATTCAATGGAGGCATTGTGTTGTCTTCTGCAGCAAATGAAGGCTGAAGGTCTAATTCCTGATGAGCAAGTAAGTATAATAACACCCAAGCAAACCACTATGTTAAGAGGAGTAGATTTTCTAAGAATTTTTTCGAACTATAATGTGTGAGTTTTGATCAAGAATTTTTGTTTGTTAAGAAATAAATTATTTTTGCAATCTTGTCAATCAAACATTCAATGATTCAATAACGATTCTAAATAAAGATTTTTGTACTTATGTAATTTTTTTTTAGACAGAAGCTGTTCCACCTTGGCTAAATTGCATTATCCAAAGTTTAGAAGATGGTATGTTGGCTGAAAACATTCGACTGTTCTTAGGTCGAGTTATAATCAACAATGCAAAGGTGATTATCTTTCTTAAGACTAATTGTAATCTTAATTGTTGATATATCTGATACAATATTTTTTGGAAACTCAAGATTAATATAGTACATTGTTTTTCTGATTTTTAGCCTACTTGAAATATTTATTATTTAGAACAATTTTATTTTTTTTACAGATTTTGCAACCATATGCTAAGGCTTTAATTAGGCCGCTGTTGGATCTGATAATTTTGGGAACTTGTGGATTTTCATTAAACTATTACATACTTGATATTATTATTGCTATTTTGTCATGGGCTCCAAACACTGTTCCTCAAGTTAGTACTTTAATTATCAATTACTTTTAATGTAATCCCAATGTAAAAAATTAATGTTATTTAACATTTGTTAAAAATGTTCT
This sequence comes from Nephila pilipes, assembly GCA_019974015.1. Taxonomy (NCBI): domain Eukaryota; kingdom Metazoa; phylum Arthropoda; class Arachnida; order Araneae; family Nephilidae; genus Nephila; species Nephila pilipes. Next base: position 455,962 of record BMAW01121388.1, on the reverse strand, counting down.
GCAATAATTATGATATCACAAGAAAAAGGAATAACTTTATTTATGACAATGCAATATAATTTTTCATTTTACAAAATTATATACTTATTGATATGTATTCTTATTTAATGCTAAATAAGTGATACATAAGACATAAAGATTATTCCAAGAAGAATTAATTTTTGCATTAGTTTTAAAATATAGTTTTACTGCACCAATCCAATTCATTATAAAAAGCAATCTTGTAACTCATATTTTCATAGTTTTTTTTACCAATATCTCTAAAATATTTTTATTTTAACCAAATAAATCAAATATGTTTAATGGAATATTTTAATTCAACTGCTTGTTAGAAGTGAAAAAATTCTTCTAGTTTAATTTTTTTATTATTATTGTTAATCTGTATTTTTATTATTGTTAATCTGTATTTTTATTATTGTTAATCTGTATTTTTATTGTTGTTTAGTACTTAATTTAATAATTGTGGGTTTGCTTTAATTTACTGTATATTCCGTCAAATTACTTGCATTTTCAATACAAAAAATAAGATCGAAATTTATGGGTGTGTGTTTTGCACTAGAACTAATAATGATAGATTTAAAAGTAAGGAAAAATGAACATAAAAAAAATTAGGTTTCTATATGCACCTAAATGTTGTTGAATAAACAACCTTTAGGTGCATATAGAAATACATACTTTATGAACTTAAAAAAAAATTTAGTTATCATTAAAAGTTTATCATGTTCATCTTCTGTTACATCTTTAGACGCATCCTAGCTGTAGCACGATTTCCATTTTTTCCCACAAATCAAAGGATTTTGTATATGAAACCAGAACTATGTTTATTTCCTCAGGTAGGACTAATATTTTACTACTAAAAGGAACACTGGATCAACTGTATTTCATCCGAGCAAATGCGATTTACCTTTGATGTTCACTTCAATATTAGGGATTTTAATAACTGGAAGAAGAAAAACATTTGACTCTTAATTCCAAAAATTCATTCAGGTCAAAAGTGCATTCTTACCCCAAATTGTGTCTCACCTTTTTCAAAAATCGGGAATAACATTCTTGTGCATGTTTTCAATGAATACAATTTACCCTGTTTGCAGAATTATTTACTCCCTCAAACTTCTTCTCTCATCAATTGTTCCTCTCATTATTTGTCAATTCAGTATACCATTTATCAGAAACCCAGGAGAATCCTTTGAATGAATGATTTCAAAAAATTAGAGCATTGCACATGTACATTTCAGATTTCTTCATCAAATAAAGGGAGCATGTTGTACTACAAACAACCCTAAAAATTAAAAGATGTAGTTTGAAATTATAGGTGCGTATTATATGCTGTTATATAGCATACATATTTGATTATCAGTATTTTCATTAGCTCAAAATGATCTACATTGATAAGTTATATTTCTACAACAGAAATTTTGTCTGTTTTTGTATGAATTTGAGAATATTTGTATTTCTATGGATTATTAAAGTTTTCATCCTGCTTGAATTACATGCTGTAGTAATCGAGGATTTTTAAAATAATTTTTTTATGTATGTAACCTCTAATTTAAAATGTATGAAATAAATATTCACAGAGAGAGAAGAAAGCTTTTTAGGATCAAAGCCAAAATTTAGTTTATAACATTTTCAGTAAGGGAAAAAGGAGGATGGGTAGAATTTGATAACTTTAATTTCTGGAATATGTTTTCAAATTGCAAAACAAAGTTGTATTAAAAATGTTTGTCTACTGTAAAATGCCTTATATTTCATTTAATATATTTTACATAATAATTAGTAGTTCTTTTGTTTACCATACCATCCACCACCAGCTGTTTATAAAGGTTATCCAGAAAGATTGGCAACTGTGCAAGCTGGACCTAAGTATACAACTTTCTCTGGATATTTTAAATCTTATAAAGCAAGCAAGCAAAAAGGAACACTATATTCAAAAACATAAAATTCACTGTTTGACACAGCATACAAATGATTCAAAATTAAAGAATATGACAATGTTTAAAATTGAATACACTTATATATGTTTACAATTATAGAGAAGAAAAATACATATATTTATATATATTATTCAGATATAAGTGAAACACAAATTGTAATCTCTTAAATATACCAATTGAGTTTTTATTTGAACTACACAAATTTTTCTATCTTCTCCAAAGTACACATCAATAAATCTGCCTAGTAGCCGTTTATATGATGGTACCTACATGAAAATATTTAACATGAATATAATCAATAATTAATAAAGTCAACCTGTGATTTTTAGGCTTAATAGCAGGATATTTCTTACAAAAATTATAACCTAAGTTACCTGAGCGTCCTCCAACTCTCAGGACCCTATGACTCAGAATCTAAGAGCAGATTTAGTGATTTCAACTTTGGAAGGACACTCCTTTGTTGCTCAAGATAATTAATCTTGACTGAAAATTGCTTCTTTTGAACAATTTTAATTAAAACTGTTTCTGCATGGTTCAATTCATTTACTTCAAGTGGCCCTTATGCTCTGTTTAAAGGATTCTGTAAATTATTTAAGAACCTGAAAACATAACTAAAATCATGAAGAGCAGTTATATAATTATTATTCAAATTAAGTATATCATGAATAAAATTATTTGCAGTCGCATTAAAAGCAGAAAATTTGTTTTTCAAACTTGTCACACTGACAGTTTTTAAGTTCTGCTTTAATTTCCTCTCATTCTTTGGACGCAGAAATTATTTACTTTGAATAAACACTGTTAGATAGAAATGTGGGACTGTTGAACCACTTTCTGTTGTTGACCAATTCATCAAGGTCTTCTACTTGTGAAAGGATATCTGCTGGCAGGGGGGGGGGGGGGGGCTGTTCAGATGACACATGACCCCACTGGTATCCATTGGATCCTTTTGGATCCATGAAAGCACTATCATGAAATCACTCCATAAGAATACTGTTGTTTCTCCAGTTTAATTGCAGCAAGGACTCTTCACTAACTTTGATAGTAAGACTGCAGCACTCAATTCCAGCCTTGGGATTGTAAGGTTTTTCACAGAGGATACGCTAGATTTGCTGGTCGCCAGTCTGACCATAATTTCACCATTAGAACTGCTAGACCATCAATAAACCACTGCTCCAAAGCAACATTCTGAAGCTTCAGAGAAATCATGGATCTTTATATGGGTAGCTTTTTCAATCACAATTCGTCTTTCAATATCAATGTTATTGATGCTTTCTAATATAACCAAAAAATTATTTTATTCTTGATACTTTTCAGTTGGAAATATGTCAATTCAATAAATTTTTAAGCACCAAATATTCTGCATGAATATTTGGACTCTAGCTACTATTGGACCAAGTAGTCATAAAGGATCAAATAATCTTTATATACTAGATAACTCACTCCTTTTTGTGTATGAAGTACTAAGCTCCACTTTGACTCGAAAAGAAAAGCATTTTTCCATTGATTTAAAGGACACTCCTAAGGTTTTGCTTTCACTTTGATTTGAGAAATTATAATTTCCATTGACATTTGGTGATGGTTTGTGCACCATTTATGAAATTGCATTCCAGTTTTTTGCTTAATAGCTATAAACTGATGCTGCAACTCTTTAGCCTCATCTAAAGTTTAAGTCCACATAGCACATCGTCCATGTAAAAGTTGTCCCGCAATGCAGTATCGGAAAAGTATTCTCTTTATGAATGGAGAATTGTTTCAAAGTCCTCATTGCCAGATAGGGAGCACTCACAGTTCCATAAGTAACTGTTACTAACTCATAAGTTTGAAGTGATGCATTAGGGGTATCACTCCACAATATTCTTTGTATAAATTAGGGTCTATAAGTATCATTCGATACATCATCTTCACATTGTGTGTCAAAGTATATACATGCTTTCTAAACCCTATCATTACCGAAAATAAGTAATCTTGAATGACTCCTCTATTGTTCTGTAAAGAGTTCATTGAATTACCATTAGTGGTCAATGTGGAACAGTTAAATACAACACATAATTTTGTATTTGTTTTCTCAGGTCTTAGCACTCCATGATGTGTAGCATAGTACACCACATTGGGTTCTCTTTCTTCCACCACTTCTCATGTTGCCAAGTTTCAAATAAACACTCATGAAGCCTTTGTATAACATTAAATATTCAGCATCTCTGTATAAATGAGCCCACAGTGATTTGAGTCTTCTGAGAGCAATGCCCTTTGAATTTCTTATACATGAAGGATCCTCTTTAAGGGGCATTGTAACAAATATACTTCACTTCCTCATTTTCCAATGTGTACGAGAAAAAGGTTCCTCACAAATTGCATGTTCATCACTTTTTATATTTCTGATTCGACACTTTCTATATCCCAAAATTTCTTTAACATTATATTTAAATCATCTTCTCGGATTAACCTGCAATGTACCTTAGTTTCACTAATTTGACCTATGCTAACGCTAGCCACATAACCAAACACTGTATTTTGTAAGAACAAACATGAATTTTTTGCATATATTTGTCCAGGCCTCAACAGTTCATAAAAAATTCTGCTCCTAATAAAATATCTATTTTTCCTGGGACATTAAAATTATAATCAGCTAATGCAATTTAATCTGAAATTTCAACATTGACTGACATCAAGTATTGTTTGGGGAATTAAATCAGTAATTTTTTGAACTATTAACATATTTAATTCTTTATGAAAACTTTTGTTTTTATTTACTATAGTAGTTCTGTTATATTCGCTATAGTAGTATCCATTCACTGTCAATGATGAATCATTTAAGCACAATATCAAAGTACTTATTTTTCTTTTTTAAGTTGCAAATGATTAGCACAGTCAGAATCTATTAAGCATGTTTGACTTCCAACATCTAATAGACATCTAGCATCTTCCATCTGTCCCCTTTTATTTTTAATTAAAACTCGAACAGTACTCAATAAAACATTTTTTGTTTTGCTCTTTGTGAAACAGTTGGCTACAATTTTTTTTATTAAGTTCACAGGACGGGCAGGAATCATTCATAAATTTATTTTGACCTTCATAGGCAGAATTTTTTCAGAACTGCTTATTTTTGCCTCAGGGTTGATGAGGCTTCTCGAAAAATGAATTATTTTTTATGAGCCTTTCCACAAAAACAATTTCTATTTTACATTGCTTAACGCAACATTCTGGAGCAAAATATTTAAAGCATAGTTTATTCCTTTTAATTATTTCCGCAGGATCTTGAACTAAAAGCAACTTAATTTGCAAACATAAATATAAAGCATGATTCAAATTTTCACACATGACACTTTAATTGCTTTTTGTTTCTGAAATAAACACATTAGAAATACCTTTCTGATACCCTGAGTTATGTGGATTTTTGTTTTATTTATTACTGGATATTTTCTACTTTCATTCATTGATGACTCATATTTAGGTTTAGCTCTCGAAGAATGATAAATATCGCATTCTCTTGCAAGTTGTTGTGGCTTAAAAAATGATTCACCCTCTTTTATTGCTATGTGCATTTTCAATTCTAGATCAAGGTCCCTAAAAATTTTATCCGAAACAATCAGTTACTTTTTGCAACTGACAATAATATTCAAATTTAGTGGATAGCTTCGACACAAATTATTTACAAAATTTTCATTAGGTATTTTTTGTGCATTGGGAAAATGATTTAAACTTGCTTGTGGGGTATGTTGGTATTCTTTTAATATTTCAGATTTAAGTTTTTCATAATCATTAATATCATCCTCTTGTATATAAACCATTATACATGATACCTTTTCTCCTATTATATTTAATAGTATTTCTGCTTTTAATTCTTCCGGCACATCATTTTATTTTAAATGCTTTTTCAAATTGATTGAAAGAAAAGATTATAAGATTCTACTGAAGTAGACACAGATATCGTTAAAATTTTTACACTTTTAATTAGATTTTCAGTGCTTTTGTTTGAGGTATCTGTATCAGTTAACTTTTCTCAATGAGTTTCTTCTTTAAGATTTTCTAATTGTAATTCCTTTTCTACTAAGTCAGATTGTTGTTGCAATTGTTGTTACAATTTAATTTTCTGTAATTCTAACTTAGTTTGGTTTTTGGATTTGCTCATTCTCTATCTTTCCTTTTTTGATTTCTTTTCCTCAATAATATAATCAATGATATTTTGTACAAATTCAATGTCATTAATATACAAATCACAATATTCAATAATATTTCTTAAGTCTATGACTTTTGTTCCATCAGGAATTGTCGAACCTAATTCCACAGTGATGGTATTTTCTTAAAACTTTTTCCAGTTATAGACCCATTTCTTTCATTTATTATAAATTAAATTTCAGAAAAGATAATACAATAGAGAAATTTCTCTCATCTCAAAAGCAAGATTGATGTTTTGCTTTATTGTGGTCACTTTTGCACTGATGTGGCACTTTAATCCATGGAAGAATATCACACTTAATCAATACAACTAACTGAAGAATTTTACTCACTAATTTCACTAAGCACAAATAGCTCTAACACTTATAAACTTTTGTTTCGCTGCCGGTACTTGCGCACTGGCAACTGAGGACCAAATGAATGCTCACAACACAACTTTAAAATTCTGTAAGTCACTCATTTACAAGTTCTCACTTTCACGCAATAAAAACATTTGTCGACTGTATAATACTTTAATAATCCACAAGACACTTGCTCATGGTGCCTTCACTCATGGTTTTTTTCCATTGCACTCAAAAACATAATGAGAGCTTCCCGCTCTTTACAATGGTTACACTAGAAATTAACAGATGTTCTTTTTGTATAGGTGATGTGGTGATCACAAATGCAGGCGTTAACACCTTTTTACTGAATACATTATAAGAAAGAAGTGATGAAGCTATTCTTGGAGCATTTTTAGTAAAACTTACAATTTTATTAAGAGGAATAATATCTCGCTCAATTTTTAAAATACAAATTATGTTAAATTCATCTTTTAATATCAAATTAAATACCAAACATGCGAAATATTGTTTATTTTCAAATTTTTTTTAGGATGAGACTCCTTTGATTCATATTTTTCTAGCTTTTCATAAACTGTAAGATGTAACAAAATAAAAAGCACTGCTTGGTGGAAAAATTATTTTATTATATGGGGATTTCTATCAAAATTTTTTGACTCTCTATATCTGAATAAACATCACATTCTTATAACATACCATAAATTATATTTAATTGAAACTGTACAAGCCTTGAATTCTAAAATTAAACTTGTTAATTATTTGTTTTGGTCAATGCTTGGAGATAGATATTATTCAGCTGTTTTTAATATATTATTGGTCAATATAAGATCCTATTAAACAAATAAATTTTAAAAAAAATAGACTTCTCAAATGTAAAACTAGAAGAGCTTAAAGGAGGAGCTATGCTTTTGGTGATAAGTAGTTATTGTATTGATTTTAATAGTAAAGTATTGAAGTGCATGTGATGTATACCAGGTGATGAGAACATTTTTAAAGGATTATCATTATCATCAAGGAGAAACCTGAAGATCTTGTAACAATTTCAGAAGAATTTAATAATTTTGGGACCTATATAGAAATTATATAAATGCATCTTTACAATTTGAAATTGAAGATGAGCTTAGTAAGAATCATCTATTATCATCACACCAAAATGGTGTATGAGGCCACAAAATCAGCACACTATTCAACCCGATCTAATTCTGTTTCCTGGACTACTAATTACAACTCAGCCATCCAAATGAATTCTTCTCTTCTATAGTTATATGGTATCATGCCTCCTTTGGTCTTTCTCTCTTTCTTAATTTGGATGGAAATAGGCATGTCAGATGTTTTGCTATACAATTTGAATTTGAAATTTCATCTGACCAGTATATTTTAAGAATCTTTTTGAGGCACATAGTTTTGAAAGGCTTTTAATTTTTGCTCTTATGATTTAGAAAGTTTTCAAGTTTCTCTTCTGTAAAGATGCTACTGTTGTATTGAATTCATGTAATTTGAGCTTAATGCTTATATTTAAGGTTTTCCTTAATTTATACATTGTTGTGGAAGAATATTGGGCTTTTGTGTAAAAATGCTTCTCAGATATTTAGTATCTAAAAAAGGATGGATACTAAAATGTAATGGTTCTTGTTTCATTGCCTCCATTTTCCAGAAGAAAATCATGGAACTTAAATAAGTAGATTAAAACTGTGTTATAGGATGTTTTTAGTATGTATTAAATGTGGAATTCATAATTATTCAAATAGAGGAACAGCATTTATAGATACCATAAGTTAATGATTATAAGCAAGTTGTGTTTGGAGTTCACTAGTTATTAAAATTATAATTAATGTTACATTTTCATAATAGCAGTAATTATTAGATTTAATTTTGTTTGTAAAAAATCTTAAAAAACTGTTTTTAATGCTTAGGTACAAACTTTCAAAGCCTTTTCAAATTTACTTATTGATTCCAAACTGAAGAATTATTATATTTTTTTGGTTTTTGTTTCTTGTGTTTAAGATGTATTTCATATTTGTTGATTAAAATTAAGTACTTATGCAAGTCATTTGATTATTTATAAATAAAATAATTTTTTTTAAAATTTAAAATTGATCATGTACATTTTTAAATTATATTCATATTTTATACTTTTAGAACTTTTATTTTCTACCAAATAAGAGGTTTTTTTTTTTGTTGGGAGTTGTGAAAATGAAAAATTATTATGAATAGAATTGTATTTTTTTTCTCATAGAAATACAATACATATTCTTATTCTTGATTCTGAACTTATTTACTTTTTATACTTAGTAGTGAATATATTTATGTAAGATGAACAAAATTTTAAATGCTATTTTGAGTTTTGTCTGAATATTGAATATTATGAGTGAGAAGAAAAGATTTTTTTTGTAACGATTTGTTAAGTTTAAAAGTTGTTCTGAATTAAATTAAATTGTATATGAATATTAATCATTAATAATTTTTATTGCATATTTTTTATCAGATATGTTTTTTAAAAACTTTTTAGGGAGATGTAGTGATTAAAGCTAATGAAGTCTTAAAATTTTTAATAAAAAACTGTGAGCATTCACGAAAAGAAATATTTCGCAGTAATTTGGAAGTAATCAAGACTCTACTTGAATGCTGGAAAAATGGACTTGAAATACCTTATGAGTGAGTTTTTGTTTTATTACAATGATATGTAGATAATTGTTATTAAAATACAAATGAACCTCCAATACTGACCTGGTTTTATATAGTACCAATATATACATTATATTCAGTGAAAGGCTTTTTGTACATTATATTTTTTTTTGTAGACATTTTGAACTGGGGTGCAATATATAAATTTATCTTTAAATTAACTTCCATAATTTGTTTAGATGATTTTATTCCTCACAAAAAGAAGTATGTTGAATAGAAGTATATTTTGTTCCTCATTTTGTATTTTATTATAAATTCTTTATCATTTTTACTGTCATATGTTTGGTAATGTTATCTTATTGCTTATCATAAAGTGAATAATTTTGATCAATATGAAATACTAATCTGATTTACATGTACGTGTACAATAAATGAAATAAAAATTAAATGGTCTAAATGTATTGAAACTTTCATTAAAACTTTTAATTGGATTAGACTATCATGTACCTGATGATATAAAATAATTTGTTGTGAGAAATTGTTTTGATGGATTGAATGATGCAACCAAGGTTGTTTGAACCTTATCATAATAAACATAAGAATTATATTATGATTGATTTTTCTTTCTCCTTTTTTGAAAAAGAATGATTAAGTGCTGAGGAAATAGTAAATATTTTGCAGAAGTATACTGAAAGGGGGCTCACAAATCTAGATTCCCTTCATATGATGTGATGATAGATTGTTTTGGATGTATCAGCCACACTATTCTATTGGGAAATTGGCAGTAGATTGTAATACATTTCACAAGAAAATAGATATTTGGAATATTGTTTATAGATTCAAACCCTTATTTTTTTCTTCTGACAAAGATCATAAGGAATAGTCGAACCACATCTTGTTTTATCTCTCCCTCAAAAGAAAATGATGCTAAATTGTCTTGAATGAGTTGTTAGGGATGATTTTCTTCAATTCAACTGCAACTTTTTCGATGAATTTTGAAGAAAATTGAAAATTTTGCATTGTCAGCATTTTTTAAATCTTAACATTTAACTTTCCAAAGAAATACAAATATCATAGACTATTTTTCTGTAAATGAATAGAAAATATTTTTCTATTTCTTGAGACTTCATGGTAGTGTTTTCTAATAACTTCTTGTAAAAAATAGTTGTTAATCTTTTAATGTATTCTTTAAAATGTGTTTAGTTTATTTTTTTTAAAATGCAAATTTTCACTATTAAAATCTAATGTTGGATTAGATTAGTATTATGCATATTATGAATATAGTAGGTGCATGACTAAGAAAATGGTAATAAATGTAATGTTCATTTTTGAAATGTTTTGAACTGCTGTCCAACTTGCCTGCTCTTTATATTACCACTTGTGGCCTGTGTTCTTTTTCTGTATTTGTGGGTCAATCTTGAATTACTGAATGTTTAAAGCATTTTTCATTGTGTATAAGCAGATATTATTATTTCTTAAGTTAAAAAAAAGTATAATATTATTTGTGAAACTAATTTTTTTGATTAAATTTTTTTACAAAACAAAATATTCTTTATTAAAAAAAACTTTATTGCCCATTATTTCAGATATAGGATGAACACTTTAATAATTATATTACATATCTATAGATTAATCAAAGAATTTATAAACTATACAACAACTATTAATAGGATCTTAGCTACCTAGTATACTATTTCGTTATTGTTACTGTATACTATTACTTTTATATTTTTATTACTGATATTTTTTGATTTGTGTATTAGTGCATATGATTTTTGCCTCACTAAATAACTATTGCTGAATGAACAACTTATATATTTAATAAAAATTTTTAATTAAATATTTTTCTCAGATTCATAAAGTTTTTTAATATCATACTTATTAATTGTTTTAGTGTAATCTACGAAAAGATGAAGGATTCTTGTCCGGACTATAAAAAGAATGTGTATGGTATACAGCTGCTTGGTGTTGTATTATCATGTGATTTTCCACCTTTTGACTGTCAAAATATGCCAACTGCTCAAAGGCAAGTCTTATTATAATCAACACTGTTGTTTATGTTTTCTATTAACTTTAAAAATGTAAACTTTCAGCCTAATATTTTGATGTATGAAATCTTTTCATTTTGAGAGTTCTTGATATTTTTTCATTTGTCACAAGCATCATGGTTAGCAAATTATTTGTATTTGTCACTATTCTACCATTATGATGATTGCAATTTGATATAAAAAGTTTAGCTATCTCCTTGAGTTTCATTCTTGTAATCTAATTAGGTATTATTATTTTACAATTTATCACCTACACTGAAAGTGTAATGTTGGTAAAACAATGTTTAATCAATTTAAAAAAAACCCTTCTGTTCGAAAAGCAAAATGCACTAATGTTGGATTTATAAAATTCATTGTAGATTTTAAGTTTGGATATCAAAGACAAAAATTAATTGTGAAACAAATGCTATGAACAAATTTTTTGTTTCATTTTGTTAATGGCACAAAAAATGTGTTAGAGGTGAAAGGAACTGTTAATTCATTTTCCTTTCCTTACAGTTTAAATTTAATTATTCTGAAAATTCTGTACTTTTTTTATGTAAGTTTCTTCCTATTCCAAGTAAAATAACATAAATGTTATACAATATTAACATGTTTTCCTTTTATTGCTGTATTTAGGAGTTATCTTGAAGGGAAAAGTAATGTTAGGTGTTGAAATTTTTTTATTTGTATTTTTTCTTTTTGCGAAATTAGTATCATGGATATGTAAAATTGTTTTTAATGCAAGTATGTTGTATTTCATTGTATAAAATTAACTGAATTAATTGTTGAAAATTTATATTATACGTACATACACAAATAATTTAAAGATTTTTTTTAAAAATTTAGTTCTCTGTTTGTAATTTCCCTGATTAGGATGTTCTATCTTTATGCAATACTGTATGAAAACGCAATTGTAATATATTAAATATAGTTACATATTGTTTCTCTATTCATGCCTATTAATGGTTTACCCACTTCAACTAAATGTAGTAGCTTGTCAAGTTTTTGAAGAATATTTTTAATATGATTTAATTCAAAAATAAATATAGGTATAATTTTTTAAAAATGTATTTTTTTTTTGCATGAGTATAAGTGTGATGATTATAGCTCACTTAATTAATAAACTTTTACCTTATAAATAAATAATCAAAAGTGAATATTTTTTTTTCTTCATTTCATTTGTTTGAAGTGTAAAGGTTTTAAATTTATGTAAACATTATTTATAAGTACCATAGCTATTTCAATGTCATATGGTAAATATCTGAGAATAAAATTTATGTTATTTCATTTTTTCAGTTATTTTTTGGTGTTGTTAAAAAATATTACTCACAAATATAAGGAAGTGTATGCATCTGCATCAGAAGTAGTTGCTTTAAGTCTTAAGCACTTGCTGAGAAACGAAGATAATCTAACAGAAAATCAATTTTTCTTGAAAGTTGTTCATCAGTTGGAAATTCTGAAGGATAAAGATGAAGACAGATTTCTTTATTGTTTGAACAAGATTCATGTTTCTTGTCCAAAAATTGCTGATAAGTATGTTTTTTTCCTTGCTCTTAAATTTAGATTGCTTAGCATTTTATGTTGAAGAATTTATCACTTATTGTTTTAAAATCTTTTGAGAAAGAAGCTAATTTTGAAATTTTATGATTATTTCTACAAAACTTGAGTTTATTATAGTTTATAAATAAGCTATAAATATGTTATTTAAAATGCATTTGTATAACATTTGAAAAGTTTAACAATCTTAAACTAAAATCTTTTTCTTTTTTAAGGTATAGTAATATTTGTTTCGTGTTTTAGAATGTGAATTATATACATTTAAAACATGAAACATATTTAATCTATGTTAAATCAAGATTACAAGATATGTAATTATAAAAGCTATATTTCACAATTCCTTTTTATAAAATTGCAAAAATAAATAATGAAATTTAAAAAAAAAAATTAAAATTCAGTAATGACTAAAAGTTTCTGTAAAGTAAGGAAATTTGTTATAATAATTATTAATATTGCTTAACAGTTATATTTACTTATATTAAAATATAAATAAAATTTGTTTTTTAGGTTTATCCCGAGACTTTTATTTTTGTATCCAAGGGTATATAGCTTTTTTAAAACTTACGTTTTGGAGATTTTATGTTCAAGGGTGTGTGAAATGGAAAATGGATACCAAGAACTCAAAGTTATTGGATTCTTTGAGGATTTAGAGAAAAAGTACATGTTTGTTTTATCTTAATGATATATGATCTAATTAATGCAATTAAGGTTTATGGTTTAAAATAAAAACTGATTAATATATGAATTACCTAGTTATGAGATGTACAGCTTAAAGTAACAATTCTTTCATTTGTTCAGTTTGTTTCACATTTTATTTTTAAACATATTATTGTCATTGAGGATATGAATTTTACTGTTACAAATCAAATACAGTTCTTCCTCTATAATCCAATGTTTCACCATTTTGGCCCTGCATGTAATCCGGCTTTTTTTCTTACATAGATAAACTTTACATACATTATTTTATGCCTTTCACTTCAATGGAGCAATGTATGCTTTCAATATAAAACAATGTATTTTTTGTAGTTTTAAATATTTTGTATGTTGGATACTTTATTTGTGTGTGTATCAAATTTTATACAATGATACATAGCTTTTCCTGTTTAATTGTATTATTATTGGTAATTTTCCAATAATGCTATGTTTTAAGTTGTCCAGCAGGCTCTGGTTTGATTACTGCTTGATTACTAAGAGACTACTGTATTTATGAAAACAGATTAATAACTTTTTCTAGACACATAATGTAGCTTTACATCATATCCTTTATCAATAAGTTTTAAGAATATATTGTATTGCTTACATTTAACTTTATATCATAGATTGGACTCATGATCTTGTTCTTGTTTAGAACATTTGTAATGTCTCTTAAGCAATTCCTTATTAAAATCACATTGTTTTACTTTAATGTGCTTATTTTTTAAAAGGATTTTTCATTTCATTTTTAAGACATTGTACAAACATATCTAGGAATATGTGGTTAAAAGAACAAAAAAATATAATTAAAAAATTTCATTTATTATATTTAGAAGTTCATTTAAATGAGTTTATTTATCTTGTAGAGATGAAACATCCCAAAAATTGTTGCTACAAACTTTAGAGAATTTAATCCCTGACCTATCTTGTGATGACATTTTGTATATTCTGCCTGGTATTGTTAATATTCATGCTCAACCCTCCATTGCTAGTCGACTTGCATTATACAAGATACTATTTCTGTTGTTTGAAACGTTTTGGTAAGTTTATTGTTTCTCTCCCTCTCTATACACACACATACTGCATACACTACTAACCTAATATTTATATACTGTTATTTTTCACTAATGAAAATTTAAATAAAGGATTCTCACAGCAATAGAAAATTAATCTATAACAATTAAAGATGTAATCTCATAAAATAAAAATTGCTTGAATCATTTTAGTCCATGATATAAAACAAAAATATTAAAAATTGTGTCCCAAATGTTTAGATACTTACTCCTTTTTTTGTATAATTTTTTTGTATTATGTAAATTTTTCAAGTGACATCATAAACAGGAAGCATGAAATTAAATGCAACATTACAGCATTTAAATTCAAAATGCTGAAAGCTGATCAGATTTCTCCTGACAAGGTTACTGAATTATTGAAATTAAAATTGCAACAATTCTGAATTCCTTGATATGTAGTATTTTTCTAATAATACCAAGAGGAGAAAAACATGAAGCAAAATATAGCCCTGGAAAACTTGAGTGACTAATAGAAGTAATGACAGAAGAATATTAAGAGGCTGACAGTTTCACAAAAAATGTGTATGACAAGTTCAGACTGTACAAACATTCTTGTTTTGAAGAAAACAATTCTCAGAAGAATAAAAGAATGTAAAACTAGTTGAATGGAAACTGCAAAAGATTGGGGCTTTAAAGCAATTTCACACATCTTGGAGACTGGAGTGATCTCATATTCTTCATAATCCTCATGGCTAAATTAATGATTTTCAGTAATTTACAAATTATTTTATTTGGTTAATTATTAGATCTTACTGTTAATTAAATGATGTGTATAAAATTAAGGTATATATAGTGGTTTGTAAACACATCTCAAATTCTTATATATTTTCTAAATTTTTGGTGGAGATTGTACTTGTGTTAGTGTATATATATATACTAGCTGATACCCGCCCACTTCGCTGGGCAGATGATAATATTATGTTTTGTAACCTATACATAAAATATCAAGAAAATTGGAGCATTGAAACGACCTTTGTGTTCTCCAGATGGTTTTTTTATCGACTTTAATTATAACCTTGAACTCCTTTTGGCCTTTAGGAACTGAATAAACAGCAGCTTTGAAATCATGAATATATCTGTTATGTTCATGTAGCTCCTTTTGTAATTGGCTAATTCTGGCTTAACACCTGGGAAAATACCACAATGAATGTTTTTTTCACGTTCATCATCATAGAGAAAGTAAAGCTGAATAAAAGAAGGTTGTTGAGGAGGCTCAGCCAATAGGCTACCTATCCTGTGGTATATCTGCCCCTGGACTTTAAATGTCGGCATAAAATTTCCTTTCTTCAATTCTTTTGCTCCGAATGACGTCATCTGAAAACATCCATTATACTTACGAATTGTAGAAAGAAAATGTTCTGAAAGCTGATCCTTATGGCTAAGAAGACTATTCAAAGGTTCAGGGAAGGATCTAATAGCAGGAAGCTGGACTTGACCACCACTGCAAAACATTCCTGGAGGTTCTTCTATCCATTTTAAAGCACGGCACCTCGAACAGGGCAAACGTTTTCCGATACTGACAATTTTATCGTTTGAATAGTCAATATATATTTCATATTTAAAACCAGACAAATTTTTGGAAGTCCATGGCCAATTTAACTTTTGATCTTTTTTCATTGTATTTAATTACAGCTGCCTGATTCCCATGGGGGTTATTAGAAAAGTATTTTCTTACAGCTGCTCTATGTTCTTCAGGATGACTTTGAGTATATTTCGTAGCAGCTTGTCTTACTTGTTTATATCTAATTGAATTTGTGAATCTTTTTCTTCTTTTTTTACTTTTATTTAGTTGAAGAGATATTACATCATTAATAATTGATCCACTTGAACTTGAAAAATCAATGTTAGATATTGATTGAGTCTTTGAAACTAACACAGACACATTTTCTTGAGCCTGAAACACTAAAGATGACACATTTTCTTCATTTTGTTTCACATTATCATAACCAGGATTAACTTTACTTCTATTTGTTAATCCATCTATTTAAATATAAACATCAAAATGACCACTATTACAGTTTCCCGTAAAACGTAATCTTTTTTCCCCCTGAATTGTTTCCCCAACAGAAGCTATAAGGCACTTGATACACTTCAAACTGATAGGGAAATAGCTCTGCCGCCGCCATAATTTCGCAAATAGATCCATACGTGTTTGGTTTACACATTTTGGTAAATTATAAATCGTTAGTATTATAAGAGGCGCCAGATAGCATTTGAATGCAGCATTTAAACCGATCCCAGTTGTTAAACACGTGAGAAACAATAATATTTCTCATTTTATATGCCATTGATATGTCACCGAACTTATTATTTTTTTTATCAATAACATGAATAACATACCGTTATTATTCATTTGTTAAAAGCCAACTTCAATAACTTGGTAAGATTGCGTTTAGATTTACAAATGTAATTTATCAATCATTATTAATAATAAAATACTTTTCTTACTTACGTGTATGTTCCACGACAATAAAAAATTATCGTTTGCTCGAAATCAGCTGGGGTTACCATAGTATAGCTATTTAAAATTCACAATGCAAGGTCATTGAAATGCTTTGACTTGGCGGTGAAAGATATTTCGTGATAAATCTCTAAATGTAGGAATTTTGGGGCTCAACATTTACATTATATACGATAAACCTACAATGCATCCTACTCAGCGGATTGTCTTGGGTGTGCGCTACTCCGTAACAACTCGCCATTTTAGTATTTTTCAAAATCCCGCTCTTGCCAATCCTCCATCAGCGCCTCAATATTAAATTATTTCCATTTCGCACGCGCAAATCTCGCCAAGTAAACTTAATTGGTAGCAATGCACAGAATACATGCAAAAAAAAAAAAAAAAAAAAAAAATTCCGTTTGGCGTCGGCCATGTCATTTTTGGCGATAAAGTCGCCAAAAATGACATAATTGATGGATAAGAAAAGATTAACGGATAAAAATCACATTTTGGATAAGAATTCCGTAAAATCCGTTCTTAGCGAGCGTCTACATCGCAAAATGAGTAACTATACTAAATTTCAAGTCAATCGGTTGTATAGTTTTAAAGATATCGTGATGAGTCAGTCAGTGGTATTTCGCTTATATATATATAGATATATATATATATTCTAACACAAGTACTTGAGTTAGTGTATCGTGCTCTTGATAATCTTAACATATATTTTTCAATTTAAATTAATTATCACAGTATTTTAAAGTGAAATGGAATTAATTTTAAAAAACGTGAGTGAATATTCTTAAAAATATCCCAAGTGAAATGGAATATTTTTTACAAATTAAAAATGATATACAACATTCAACTAGATGATACCAAATATTTTAAACTTCATTTAAAGACTATTGGAAGGATACCTATGATATTTTTAGAAAATCAAAAACCCTCATACTCCTGCAAATGTATGTGTTTATATATATATATATATATATATATATATATATATATATATATATATATATATATATATATATATATATAATATTTTATTATTGCCAATAATGTCTAAAAATGTTATGCAAGTAATTTTTTTTCTCCATTTATGAATTTTTTAACACCTTTTTAAAGTTTTATAAATTTTTTTGTTTCTCATAAGAATTATATGAAATTCATTGCTTAATTACTGTTTTTCTCATAAAATTTATTTTTGGAATTCTTTGGATGCTTTCTCTCTTTTGTTGCTTTATGCAACTCTACTTTAAAATACATATTGTTTTGTAAAACACTTTTATGTTTCATTGAATTAATTTTTAAATTAACTGATCTAAAATTTGCATTTTTTTAATCAAGCAATGTAGAGAAATTATATGTTTTTAATTACTCTGGATGTGAAATAAACACACAAAAAAACATAATCATTTGTAACTATATTGCTTTAGCGAAGCAAAAATTTCTGAATGAGAAACAAACATTCGACAGGCAATTTTCTTGAATCTTTTAATGAATTACTTATGATAATAAGAATGAGGGGAAAAAATCTGAGTTATAAATTCTTTATATCATTTATCTTTCAAACTTTATAAATTTTAGACAGGGATAACATTTTTAAAAACTTTGAAAAGACAAAATAATGTTAATCCAATGATATTATATTTAAATGCTCGAACACAACAATTGTAATAATTTAACTTGTCAATTATTGTAATTGTTGAGAATATATAAATGCCATCTATGAGCTAAAAACAAAATTATAAATATTTATACAGAGCAGTGCTCTGTAACATTAGAATGTCATATGATTTGTGTGCCAAAAAATTACATGATCTCAAAGCATCAAATGATTCTACTGAGTAAATGGTTAATAATTTGTTGACTCAAATTTTTTGAATTTATTTTTAATTTAGTATACATTTTAAACTTTGTTTTTAAAATTAGGAAGTACATTTTAAGTGGCTGAATGATGTAATTAATAAGTAGTGTTTAAAAAATTTTAATGTTAAAGGAATTTCTTCAATTCAAAGCACATGTTATAAACTACCTAAAATCTCAGATTCTGAAAGTATTACAATTAAGAATTGCTTTTTAATGAATTTTTTTAAAAAAAAATGATATTTCTTTGATAGCAACAATGTTGGAGCCAAAGAAAAGGAAATCACAAGATATGCCCAAGAAACTCTTCTCATTGGTCTGGCTGATCCTGATCCTTCAATTCGGTAAGTTTGAACAACAACAAAATTACTGTTCTAAAAGACATTGAGATTATTGTAAATAATGGTTAAACTATAATTATAATTTTTTGTTTTTATACTGTTTGTATTTTTAAGCTGCTATTTTTTACTTTTAAGGATTTATAAAAAAGTATTTGTTTTTAAACTGCTTGTATTTCAAATCATTAATATTTGCCTTCCATATTTATCATTTCAGGCTTATTATAGATAATTTTTGGAGCAATGAAAAAAGATTGCCAACTGGTACAAAAGAAAGACTTCTTGCACTTATGAAAAACATGTTTTCTCCCATGACTGAAGAGTCTTTCTTGCAATATGCAACATTTTTATTACTAGAAAGAACATCGCATAGCCCTGATTTTAAGCGAAAAATTTTTGAGCATCCTTTATCAAAATGCAATTTTCAGGTATTTCTTTTTCATGAAACTGTACATATATTTTAATAAATCATTCTAATTCAAGAATTTTAAGCAATTTTTGCAAATTTTTAAAAATTTAATGATTGATTGTTTTTGTATGAATTAAAATAGTGTAAAATTTGCAATAGTGCATTTTACCTTTCAAATTTTGCTTTGAATTTTTTTTGTGGCAGAATAACACATTTATTGATTTCAGATATAATGAAAAATAATGTAGATTAAATTTGTGCTGGTAATTTAATAGTAGTTTCTGAATATTTCATTGAACTTTATTAAAGAAACAGATCAATAATCTTCACGTGTAATCATATGTGGTATGATGTTTTATTTTTATTTTTGGTGTTCCTTTAGGCTTATCAAATTCAAACATCTTGGAGGAAAAGACATATGGTTATGTCTCCACTGTTCACAGAATCAGTATCTTCTACATACTCAAGTTTCGCATCATTGGATCCTTATACATCAAGTACATTGGATCAAAATTTAAAAATAAAAGCAACCCAAAAAAATGCTGCATTTCCTGAAACAATGGATGTGGATGAAGGTGCATGATTTCTTTTAATTGATGTGTTCCAAGTTATGGGCAATTTTTTTTTTATTTCCATACTTAATTTCTGAATACATATTTCTAATTTCATAATACCATTTATACCACGCTATAAATCAATTTTCTGCTAACAGAGTTTAATGCAAAATGTCTTATTATAGAATATATATTTAATAGTAAAAATTTGTTATTTAACATTGACATTTGTGTGTTGATAAATTAAAAGTTCACTTTCAATTAATTAAAAAAAAAAAAAAACTGATTGCATTAAAAAACAAATAATAATTAAAAAAATAATAAATCTGGCTTGTTTTAAAAATTTTTTTTTTTACCCAACATATTTAAATTAAAAAAAGCTTTTTATGAAAACTTGTTCTTGCATACAAATTATGAAATTTTGTTTTGTTTTGTTTTAAATATCTGTTTTGTAGATTAATGCTAGGAGAATTAATCTACAAAATATATAACAAATAACTTATTCTATAATTCTGATATAACAATTAAATAACTTATGTGGTTCTAATAAAGCTTCTTAAAGTGTTTGAATATAGGTATTGGTATATATTGAATATAGTAAATATAGAGTTCATTGGATATAAATATTAATGTTTAAATTTTATATTTTTCTCTTGTTCATTCATCCATTTTAAAATTAGATAAATGATATAGTATCAATTGATTCTATAAATTAATTTTAATGTATTTCAGTATAATTTTAATATTTTTTTTATTTGTGATCAAAATATTAAATCATAATTTCTAAAATAATAAATGTTTTTAGATTATTTAATATATTAAAACAGCTTTTATTTTAGACCTCAGGAAGCAAGGCACCTACAATTGGTTAACTGAAAGAACTGACACTTTCTCACTTCAAGATTTCTCATTTGATTCTGGTTATGGTACTATCAATTCCATGTCAAAGTCTTTCTTAATTGCAAATAAAAGTGATGTAAAATTATCTGAAAAATTATTTCCAAGAACTATGCAAATAAAAAATGATGAAAAAAGTAAGGATTTTCTCTTTATTTATGAATTTCAATGCAAAGTACTTTATAATTCCTCTCTGAAAATGTTGAAATAAGCATTTGTTGTTTAGGGTTATAATTGTGCTCAACTCTTTGCTTTTTACACATATCTTGGTTATAGAATTTTTTTTTTATAATAGAAAATTTTTGTCTTAAAAAGTTTTGTCATATTTTAACATGTTTGTCGTATCATTTAGGATTAGATAAATGATGCAGTATCATATGTTTGTTAAACAAGTGTTTTTAGAATGTGTAATCATTAGAAGTATTTTAATAAAATCGAATTTTATTGGTAATATTTATTTCAATTTGTAATAAAATAATTTTTTATGTATATACTACAAAACTTGTGTTATTGAGTAAAAATTACAAACTTTCATGTTTGTTTTTCTAACTTGTTCAGCAATTATGTTTATCTGTTATTGTAGATAATAACAGATAAACATAATTACATGAAATAATAAGCAAAGTTATTAAATTATTTTCTAAAAAATTAATTCAGTTGAAATTTTTTTTATTGCTGCTGCTATAATTGTCAATATCCATTAGCTCTTTTTAATTAATTTTATATTGTTTCAATTTATCGGATTGTTCAATTTATGTCTTATAGAAGAAAAATAATATTTCATTATGGTATCAAGTCTTGAATAACTAAAATCAGTTTTTAAATTATATTAAGGCTTAACACCTCAATGTGTTTATTTTTTATTCATCAGAAATAATAATACAACTTTGTATTTGTTGTATTTTTATTATATTAAAACAATTTTTCATAAAAATCATTATACTAATTTTTTCCTTTTACAAAGTTGACAATTTTTTTGCACATTATTATCAATCATTATTTAACTTAAGACTTGTCTAAAATAATTCTATAAAATTATTAAAACTTGCAAATTTGAAATTTTTAAATTTTAGTATTTTTAATAAATTGAAGAATCACTGAAATATCACTTTACCATTCTAGTAAAGATTCTTCAAAAGGAAGTAATTGTGTTCTTGTAATACATCCATCCTCTTTTTTGTTTGTTTTAAGATTGTAGGTTTATTAGATTAATTAATATTAGTTTGGTAATTATCTGTTTACATCTTGTTTCATGAAAGATTATACCCTACTATTCATGAAACAAGATTTAAACAGATAATTGTAAGTGATGGATCCAAGGATGGGCATGGAGGCATTCCCCTTTCCCCCAGATCTACCTCCTGGATATATATCTTCCTAATAACCATTCTTTCAATATTTATTTTGTCAGATAATTTATTAAATGTCAATATTGATGAAATCAATATGTATTTATTTCTGCATTGAAAAGAAGTCATAATATATTTTAATCAGAACCCTTATGTGTTTTTGTTTCAGATGAAAAAAAATCATCTGCATGGTTATTGAGACGAAGGTTTTATAAAGATAAAAGAAAAGATTCAGAAACATTTGCTCGACAAGAATTGAGACGCCAAGACCGTAGAAAAGTATTCAACTTTTTTACTTGACAAGAATTAAACTTTTTAATGAAGAAATAAAAATAACTATTATTAAAAGTTTATAATTTATATCATATAATCATCAAATCAGATGGAAAGATATTTGATTTTTAAATATAACCCTTCAGATGCAGATACTTAATGTAAGCTGTCTAATTACAATTGGACAATTATATATATATATATATATATATACGTGTGTGTGTGTGTATCAAATAATTTAATGTTTTGACTTCTTGGTTTCATAATTTTTCTACCAAACAATTTTAATTTTTAAATTAGCTCCTGCTTCTATAGAGAATGAAAAATGTATGCAGAATGAAATAAAAACAATAAGATGATATAATATTCTTCAATTGTTTCATTATAATGACAACAATGCATATTTAACAGGCTAATAAGTAGTCACATGAAAAGTATTGATGATACAGGAAGAAAATTATAGTAATGTTATAAATATTGTCTCCTCTATTTTGAAAGTAGTGAAATTTGTTAATAGTTTCTTTTTTTGTAGTTTTTTTTCTCTTTCAAATCTTTTCTGGTTATTTTATATAAATAACTAATCTAATATAGAATTAAAATATTCATATAATTTGGGGTTTCTGTATTTTAATTAATTTTTTATATATATATTGTGTGATATTGAAACATTGAAATGATATATGCTTCAATAATTAGCATAGTTGACCATAATCAGAGGTTTAAGGTATGTTAAATGATTTGTAGTAATATAATGACATGGGAATGATGTAAAATAATTCCTGTTAAATTGTTTAAGGTTATATTGGAATAAAATATTAATGTGGAATATACAAAATGAGGATGAACTGCAAATAATTCAAATATATTGATATAGTAGTGAGTGTTTGCATGATAGTTTAAAATATCTCAAGCTGTGTCTAGCTTTAAAAATGAATGTATTAGTGATAGATATATTTTCCTAGTTCATTTTAGTTGCTAGTATATATATAACATAAGTTTTACTCTTAAATTTATCCTTCAGGAGATTAAAAAAGAACAACAGATTCAAAGAGATGCGCAAGTTGTGATGTATAGACAGTATCGTATCGGAGAACTACCTGATATTGAAATCAGTAATTCTGAAGTCATTAAACCCATTCAAGCTTTAGCAATGGTGAGTTGTTTTCTCCTTATTTTTTATACTGGTGGAATTACCAAATTTAATTTATCTTAACCAAACCAAATTTTTTTAGATAGGTTTGAAACTCTTCTATAAAAACTATATCTGATACTTTTTGTTCAGGATTACTAATTATTTTTATCACATTGCAGCATATAAAAATGACTGTGAATTTAATTAATGTGGAACTTGAAAATTTGTTTCAATGTAATGATGAATTAACTCTGCTATGTATGTTGCCAATATTGAAATCATTTAACCAAGTTTCATTTTCTCCCTAACCTTTTTATAGTTGTAATATTTATGGCATTTTTCTGAAAACAGAAATCATTGAAAATAATTTTGTAGTGTTATGTTTGGGAAATCAATTACTTCTTGTGAAAAATTTATTTATAAATTATTGATAACTTGCTGTATTGTACAAATGTATTTCTATATTTATCTGTACTTTTCTAATAAAAACTTATCTTTATCTTGTAGAATGATGGTATGATTGCAAAACTTTTGTTCAAATCCTTATTAGTAGCCATATACAATTTCATTAAAGAGGAACTTCCTGAATACCTTGAGACTTTTAATGAAGAAATTGGATCTTGTTTTGAAAAGATTCTTCAAAGTAGTTATTTATATACTCCAAATGTTATATCATTTTGCTTGGTGAGTTTATCATTTTGCTTTCCTTTTTGTTTTTTAAATTGGGTTTTTATATGTTCAATCTATGTAATCTTTTAAATTTTCATCCCCCCCTTTTTTTTTAAAAAAAATAAACACATTTATTAAAATTGGCTATTTTCATTGCATCATACATAACTATATTTATTTTGATTTGATATTGTTGCAAGCATCTGGGGGTCCTTTTATAATAAATAAAATGTCTTCATCTTTTTGATAACAAAGGAAAATATATTTCCAAAATAACTGGAGTTTCCAGCAATAAAGACTACTATTCACTGTACAGTTCTTACGAACAAAAATTTTAAGTAGTGAAAACTGTTATTCAATACAAGTCATTCTAACAATAAAGTTAAGGAAAACCATTGAAGTGAACTTTCCCCTTCCTTTGGTCATCAGATGACAAATTTTTTACTGTGTTCTAAAAGCATCTAAAGAGACAAGAATGTTCACAAGCCTTCTTCAAGTCAATCGCCAAATTTGCACTATTAAAATAATGTAAAACCTATTAATTTTAAGTGTATTCGATTTTGTATTTTATTTATTTATTTGCAATAAAGGAATTTACTGTTATTTTTATATGATATAAATAACATATCAGATCCGTCGGATTTTTTTTTAAAAAAATAATGTGGCTTATTATTTTTAAAAAGAATATGCATGTCTTTTTAATTTTTAGGAAGCTTTGAATCAACTCCAGGATATCAAGTTTGATGTGGAGATTGTATTTAATGCTTGCATTGGGAGTAATCAGCAAAGCATTGGTAATATTATATTATGTTTTCAGTTTTTGATTCATTAAAAAAAAAAAAAAAAAAAAAAAACTGAATATACTTCATTGATTAAATTTATTAAAAAAAATTAACAGCTGACTTTTCAGAGTTAATATATTATCCTTATTATCCAGGTATTTTATTATTGGAGACGAAAATTTTAAATGGTTTCAGTTCTGAGCCTTTTAAGAAAAAAAAGCGACCTGATAAGCACATTTTGACAGAAGAGTCTAATTATTGGATGAAACTTGCTGAGTAAGTAAATAGTTTTTGTATTAAATTGTTTTTAATCATATGGGTTTAGATATACAATCATTATTTCTCTCATAATATTATATATAAATTAGATTTATTTTTTGGACTGTTTTTAGGTGCCAGATATCTATTATACATAAAATAATTTGTAATGAATTGTAATGATTATGCGTTTCTCTTTTAAAAAATAAAAATGATTGTGAAAATTACTTACCTTATTAAAACAGTTTTCTATCCTTGAAATTTTTGAATTAAATAAAAACTTTTTGGCTAAATTTTAAATATATTTAATTTATAAAATATTTATTAAATTTATTTTTATTATTGTAGTTGTAGAAGTAGTATTGTTCTGAAAAATAGGCAAATGTATTGAACAATTTTCAAATGATGTTTGATTTCCATACCGTATCTTGTTAATAACTTTCAAATAAATGATTAGATGAGAATCCTTTTGATTGGTTGAGGGTTGGGTAGGGGCATTATTATTATTTTTATTATTTGGGCATCCACTTTTGCTTTCAGTGAAGCGGAGACAGTGGCGCCAGTTCGCCGCATGGTCTCCACCACAGTTTGCCCATTTTAGAGGGCTGTCAAAATCAAGGGGACAGTCCTTAGCTCTGTGTGAGCAAGTGCATTTTACACATTTCATGGGAAGATGACAGACTTCCGAGGAGGGGAAGAAACCCTGACATCTCCAGTATTGATTTGGTTTGTTATTGTCATGGTAATTTTCAATAGATATTTGAGTGCCAAGCATTTCTGTTAAATTAAAGATATTTCTGGCCTTAACCACCTCCCAGTTTTGCCTAAACGCCGCTCGGGTATTTAAGAATGGGCCTTCCCTGATTTGCCCGAACGCCGCTCGGGCAACACATTTTTCGACGCTAATCCACCCAATCGTTGTTTAATCGAGCTAATCCACCACTGATTTGCCCGAATTTTTTCTTCTTTTTAATTTGCAATATTTCTAACAGGTGGCTTTAATTGTCCAATATAAATAGGGTTATAAAACAAGTTTGAACTGGTTTCTAAATCAAATTTTGCTGCTTTTTTTAAGTGGGAAGAAACACAAATTTGGTTTTCACTTGTTCAGTGAATTACATGTTGTAAAAAATATTTTTTAAATTTGAAGGTAAAATAAAAGCAGAATGAGTGACAATGAGGGGCATATAATAAAAGGTAATTCTGATATTGGATCAGACAGTGAATCTGAAATTTCACTAAACGATTCTGGTAGTTACGAAAAGTTCATAATCAGACTTCATAATAGTGATGATGAAATGGAAATGTTAGATGACCTTACTCAAGTTTGGAACTTTTGTGAAATCGATACTAGTAATTGTTTTTTGCACTAGTAATCGCACCACCATGTTTTCCTTTTACTGCAAATCCAACTGTTCAGTTGAATATTGATATAAGTAATGGAACCCTACAATTTCTTGATATTTTCTTTGATGATAATCTCCTTGAAATGATTGTTGCTGAACCTAATCAATATGCAGATCGATTTATTTGAAACAGTAATCTACAAAGAAACAACAGAACAAGAAAACGGGAACCAAAGACGAAAAAAGAAATTCGAGTTTTTATTACTTTGAATATTTTATAAGGAAATGTAAAAAAATCTGATGTTGAACAATTTTGGAGTAAGAGACATTCAACATCAACACCTTTTTTTTTCCAAATATCATGTCTTTTTGACTCTTTCATCTTATTCATCGATATTTACATTTCTCAGAGGGCATCAAATTTGAAGCTAAAACACACGAGGTCCCTAAGTTGCATAAACTGTGGCCAGTAATTTGGTTTTGCCAGTCTTTCCAGTTAGGCTATTGTTCCGAAAAAAAGTCAACTTTAAGTAAAAATGAAATTTTTTTCTCAATAAATAAAAATTAGCATAGTTTCTTAAAATCAATGTCTAAAATTGTTTTGGCTGCTGTTTTGAGTTTATATAATTGAAAGGAATAAGAAATTGTGTTTCAAAAATATGCTTATTTTATGACATAACATGAAAAAAAAAAAGAAACTGTTTAGTGGTTAATATTGTTTCCCAATTGCAAGTATATAATAAGCATAGGGGCCTTAGAGTAAAACTTTGTCAGACAGGAAATTTTATGAACCTTATATCCTTCGTTCATGATTTCCTGTTTGACCTGTTCAATGTCCATGGATGTTGGAAGTCCGCAGATCACAAATTTCAAAGGGCGATCTTGCTTAAGCATAAATGATCTAAACTTGACTCCTTCAGCTCTAAATAGTTTGCAGTAAGGCTGCAATATTCATTTTCGCTCCCAACTATAATTTTAAGGATGCAGCTGCTAAGTTTACTCCTCAGTAAAGGCGCTTGTAATTTCGCAAACAATAGCAAAGCTTGCCAGTCTGCGTTAGGAGTTATGAAGATGGGGGGGGAGGGGATTTTCGGTGCAACCTGTGGTGGAGCTGCATTTTCTGAAACAGTCTCATCCTTACAAGAATTATGGAATTAATTCTACAAAAATTGTTTGAAGTTAAAGTAATAGGAGACACAGAAGAGGAGGAGAATGGTCATTTTTAACGATGAGGTGTTTAGCTGGCATCTGAAATCCATCAGCATCATTGATTCTTTTCTTGTTCTTTCTTGGTGGAGATTTTATCTGGAATCAGAGGTTTTTGTTGCTTGATTGTGGCAGCTTTTTCCCTTTAGGTCTTGACTTTAGCAATGATATCATTCAGCAAAGCCTCTGTAACAGGGAGCTTGGTATTGGCAGCTTTTGATTCATGGTATTAGGGGCAACAGAAACTTTGCCAAATTTCTACATTGCATTGTTGAAATCTGCCAGATCCTTTGGCGTTGATGATAATTTGCGAGCCCAAATTGCATATGCATCTCTGAGTCATATCATACGGCAAAAATTCACCTTGTGATCGGTGAACTTCTTTCTGAATTCCATTCGGGATGGCGGAGATAGCGGAAACAATGTAGAATCGCTTTCTATGGCAATTAAGGTCATCGGTGAAGCAGGCGCCTTTTCTCCCACTATAGTTGAGGCTTGCGGTACGTTGGTTGGTTGCTTCTTTTCTTCTGTTACATAAGTGGTCGTGTCTTATTAATTCATTGGTTGAGTAGCCATTATTCACTCCAATTATCGTTCCAGGTTGTCTCAGAGTGCTCATTCGCTCTAGAAGTGATGTTGCTGCTCACCAATCAGCAAGGATGTCAGAAAATGCTTTGCTCAGGAGGGGGTAGCAACAAAATAACCCCCAACACTGAAAAGTGCTCAAAAGGGATAGGGAGAAGGTGGTAATCTAAAGTAGTTCGGTTTACCCCTTAATTGCTCGGAATTCTAAATTTAATATAGAAAACAAGTTGCTTATATATACTCTGATTCTCAGACTAATTCTGTCTTATAGTTGTTCCATTTAGGGTTTTACTGCTAACATCCATATAAATAAATATGAAAAGCCCAAAATAGCATAATCATACAAGCAGTTAATACCAAATGGTTCTTGAGAAACTCTGATAGCTACATTTCTATTGACTTCCCCACCATTAAACAAATAATTCATAAAATATTCCATAAATTCTTTAATAATCTCATGACCATCAACAATAACATACTCATAATTGTCTGTAACTATGATCCTGATCCTAATGTAAAAAGACCTAAAAATGTTTTTCTTAATTCTTAAATCTCTTCCACTTTAATTCTTAATTTTTTCACTTTTACTTCCCAACACATTCCCAAAGCGAGCAACACACTGATAACTTCACCCACTCCACTCATCTAACAGATCAATCAGAATTCACCCACTCTTCGCCACTACACCCAACTAAATCCGACTCCAAATTTTTTTTGACCAAAATACAGTCATAAAAGGCAGCTACCCACCATTGGTTTGCTGGGAAAGTCAAATATATATCCCCATTCCTCTGCTCATCTTTCAACAACCAATCTGAACACATCTTCCTACTCCGTGACAACGTTCTCCAAAAATCTCAAAACCCAGCATCTTATAATTTTTTGATGTTCACTTTTAAAAATCATGTTCCTCTTTTTAAAATTTCACATCACAACATAATTATATTTAACTTCAATGCAGTTCTGGGCTTGAATAAGTCGAAGCAAAACTCCCAAAGGTTTACCAGATATGGAGATTAAGAGCCAATTAGCTCAGGTGCTCCAATATCATCTTATCAACTATTAATCCAAAGCAGCAACAATGGCATCCAAACAGGGAAGCCTTGGTAAGGCTTCAGAGCATCCAGGCAAAACGGGAGAGTCTGAACTCTTCAGAGTCAAATTCCGCAAAGTTTCCACATTATTATTTCCCTTTTTTTTTTTATGTACAAATTCCATTTACTTATATGATGCGTATAGAAAATATACATTTATGTAAGTGTAAAGTAAGTGATTAGATTAGTTGCAATTAATGTTTCGGTATGGAATTTATTAGTTGTGTGTAATTTGCATATGAATACTTTCTTTCATCATTTCAATTGATCAGTTGCTTTGTGGTTGTTTTACTAGGTTATATAAATCAATTGAAATCTATGATGTTGTAAACGGAATATTTTCCCTAACAATGGGTAGTAGTGAAGCAAATAGAAAAGCTCTAAACTATGAAAGCTCTGGACAATATTTTAATGCTGTCATGCTATACAATGAGGTAATTTTAATTTATTTTTTAATAATTCAGAAGTAAAAGGATTGTGAAATTATTGATTATATTTTAAAAGTATTACTTTAGTTTTTAATTTTGTAAATTTTGTATTCATTGATATTTTCATAAAAATATATACCATATATGTTATTTATATTATATTATATATTTTTTATTAAATTATTTTTTATTCCAATTTGTGTTACTTCTTATTTTTTAATCTTTCAATGGAATCAGTTTTACCTTTTTGGCATTTCTAAAGCATTTTGAAAAAATTTAACTAATTTTTTTTTATTTTTATTTCAGTGTATCAAAATAAATTTTACTTTTCAATTATTTTTACTTTTCTTTTCAATTACTTTTCAATAAATGAAATTTCTATGTAAAGTTTTTTTTGTCAAGCTGATTTATTTTTTTTATCATAAAAGTAAGATATAATAGTGATTGCATATATTTGTATTTATTAATCAAAGTCAAATGACAAAATAATTTGATTTACATTCTATTGAATTTCTTT
The DNA here is from genome assembly GCA_019974015.1 of Nephila pilipes. Taxonomy (NCBI): domain Eukaryota; kingdom Metazoa; phylum Arthropoda; class Arachnida; order Araneae; family Nephilidae; genus Nephila; species Nephila pilipes. The sequence goes on along the minus strand of BMAW01121388.1, from coordinate 425,393 downwards.
TTTCTTTATGAAATTATGGTTTTAAAAGAAATACAGGTTAAAATTTGTGTGTATTTTTATTAGCTTTATGACAATACATCTGATGAGCATGATCAAGCAGAAAAAGACTTTTGGGATAAGTCTGCTTTATTTGTAAGTAATAAGTTGACTTAATAGATATAAATAATTTTTCCCCTTAAAATTTATGGTAAATGCATTATAATACTGAATGGGAATGAAACTTGTTTATTATTTCTGTGTTTTGCTTTTTATTTGTCATATAATTTGTTAATAAGAAATATAATATATATTTTATTATTATTTTTGAAATTTAGCTGTGTTAATCATTTAAATGAAATAATTATTCATTTAATTAATTATAATGACTTAAATTCAGTTTCAATCTTCTATGATGTAAAACTGTGTTTATTATTATTTTTTTTTGTGTGTGGTGAAGATCAGAAATTAACAGCTATAGTTTGATTTTTTTTTTTTATTTTGCAACATTTTCTATAGACTTTAAGCTTTTGAATCTCAGATAAGTCAAGATGGCTAGTTACTTCTTTTTTAAAGGAGAATATAAATTAAATTTAAATTTTGAAATTTTAAATTTTTTTATGCTCCTCTCTCGTATATTTCTTTGGAAAAACATGGAAGTTTAATTAGTGTATGAGCTGCTTTTTAACTATATCATTCAAAGCATGGGTTAAAAATCTCATTCTATATTATTGATTAATTTTGAACTCATTTGCACTCAAATGATCTTTAAAGCAAAAGTGAAAAGAATCATATGATTTAAATTGATCTGTGTATTATTTAAGTTAAAATTTGATATAAATTTGTAATATATTAATTATAATTTTAGCATTAAAGTGTAATGTTTTAAAAATGTTTATATTCTAATTTAATATTTGTAAAATAATTTTTTCATATGGTCGTGTTTTTGCGATAGAACAATCTCTTAAAAATGGTGAAACAATTTTTAAGAGATTGTTCTATTTTAAACATGAATTGTAATATTATAGTGTATGAACAAATTATGTAAATGGACTGATCTGGAAAATGCAGTTATTGGTCGATTTACCACTTCTGATTCTCATGATTTACAAGCAGTGTGGGAGGATCAATATATGAAGGTAAGACTCATAATGTTTATAATTTAATTTTTTATTATTTATTAAATTATAAGTGTGTTTAAGTTTATAATAAATTGTGCACTTTTTTTTTTTCAAACATTTTTAAAGACTTTTATCAAAACAAAAATTATCCAGAATTTTACATGTATCCAAAGGGGAACAATATTTTTGTAAGTAAAGATGTTTTTGCTTTCATCTGGGAATTTTTCATACTTATTATGTAATTTTTTTAGTTGGTTTAGTTGCTGTTATGAATATTTAAATTAACTTGTGAGAGCATGTATTGGGTCCAAACCGACCTGGGTGCATATATAATTGAATATGAAACCTTCCACCTTTAGTAAAAATGATTGAGTCTTTCAGTAGCTACTATCAAAGTCACCTTCTTTTCATTCCGTTGAAGATCAAATTCCTCAAAGCCGTTTTTAGATTAAAAATTGGTTTTTCGGGCATGTTAGACCCAAGATATGCTCTCGCATTTAGGTTTCCTTTTGAATAACTCTTGTGTGAGAATTTAAAAATGCATCATTATCTAAATTATATCAATAAATGAAAATGATGATGAAGAGAAATTTAGTGCTCATGAAACTTCATCGGAGGGAAAACTTGATTCAGATAAAGCATCAGATATATCCAACTGTGATGAATATTATACTGGAAAAGATGGCATTTCAAATGGGATAAAAATAAATCCAGACAAATTTTAAGAACTTTCTCGCTTAATATCGTAACTAAATTGCCTGAAAATGTTGGTAAGGCTAGGAATGTATCATTGTCAGTAGATGCTTGGCTATTACTATTCAATAATACCATAATGGAAAGTATTATGGACTGCACAAATATCTATATATAAAAGAGTGTGGATAGCTTTCAGAGAGAACATGATATTAAAAGAACTAATTTAACCACTTCCCAGTTTTGCCTGAGCGCTGCTCGGGTATTTAAAAATGATTTGCCCGAACACCGCTCGGGCAACACATTTTTCGACACTAATCCACTGATTTCCCCGAGTTTTTGCTTCTTTTTAATTTGAAATCTTTCTAACAGGTGGCTCTAGTTGTGTAGTAAAAATAGGACCATAAAACAAGTTTGAACTGGTTTCTAGGTCAGATTTTACTGCTTTTTTTAAGCGGGAAGAAAAGCAAATTTGATTTTCACTTGCTCAGTGAATCACATGTTGTAAATAATAAATTTTTTTAATTCGGAGGTAAAATAAAAGCAGAATGAGTGACGATAATAGAATGTAACTCTGAATCTGAATGAATAGAATGTAATCTCATTGAGCGGCTTATAATAGAAGGTAACTCTGATATTGATTCAGACAATGAATCTGAAATTTCACTAAATGATTCTGGTGGTTACGAAAAGTTTATTATCCGACTTCTCCAGTGATGAGGAAACGGAAATGTTAGATGACCTTACTCAAGTTCGGAATTTTTGTGAAATTGATACTATAGTAATCCTCCTTTAGCACCACCACGTTTTCTTTTCACAGCAAATCCAGCTGTTCATTTGAATAGTGATATACTAGATGGAACCCTACAATTTCTATATATTTTCTTTGATGATAATTTCCTTGAAATGATAGTCGCTGAAACTAATCAATATGCAGATCGATTTATTCGAAACAGTAATTTACAAAGAAACATCAGAATCAGAAAGCGGGAACGAAAGACGAAAAACGAAGTTCAAATTTTTATCACTTTGAATATTTTACAAGGAAATGTGAAAAGGCCTGATTTTGAGCACTTTTGGAGTAAAAGACATTCAACATCAACACCCTTTTTTTTTTTTTTTTTTCAAAAATCATGTCTCTTAGACGCTTTCATCTTATTCATCGATATTTACATTTCTCGGATGACACCAAATTTGACTCTAAAACACATGAGGGCCCTAAGTTGCATAAACTGTGGTCGGTAGTTCAGTTTCACCAGTCTTTTCAGTTAGGCTATTGTTCCGAAAAAAAGCCAACTTTAAGTAAAAATGTAATTTTTTCACAATAAATAAAAATTAGCATAATTTCTTAAAATCAGTGTCTAAAATTGTTTTTGCCGCTGTTTTGAGTTTATATAATCGAAAGGAATAAGAAATAGTGTTTCAAAAATATGCTTATTTTATGACACAACATGACAAAAAAAAGAAATTGTTAAGTGGTTAATTGAAGTAAAAGCTTTCATCGGTTTTCTTTATCTTTGTGGAGTACATAAATCATTGCATGTGAATGTAAGTAATATCTGGGCCACTGATGGCACAGGACTTGAAATATTTCATCTGACTATGAGTTATAAAAGTTTTTTATTCCTGTTATATTGTCTTAAGATTCAAGGATGTAAAAAAGAAAAGAACTGAATAAACTTATGCCTATTGGATCCGTGATTGAATTATTTGTAAATAACTGTAAGAAGCTATTTAATTTTGGTGAGTATGTCAAAATTGATGAAAAGTTAGAACCTTTTAGAGGTAGATGCCCTTTCAGGCAATATATACACAATAAGTGGACAAAATATGGCATTAAAATGTTTTTGTTCTTGCAGATTCAAAAGCTTCTTATATGTGAAATTTTTTGTAGGGTTGCAACCTGAAGTTCCTTATAAATTAGAAAAGGTTAAGAGACTTTAAATGTTAAATTTAAATTTAAGAATATTAAGTTGATATCTTCATATTTGTAAGCATATTTTATGTATCAAAATTTAAATGCATTAAATTAAAAATTTAATTACCTTTTAGAATTATATAAGTACCTTATTCAACATTATATGTGTTGTGATGACTTAATGAATTTTTCTTTATATAAAGGCATTTCCTTTTCTTTTAATACAATTATCCGATTTTTTTGCATTTTTTTAAATATTGCTATAAAAATATGTTAAAGTTTCAATCACAAAATGCTAAATTTTACATAAAAGTGATTATGGGCTTATTTGACCAACTCGCATTCTCCCGGGTTAATGAAAATTATTTGTTGATCAAGAACAAGCACAAACAGTTTGGAAATATTTTTTAGATAAATAGAAATTCATAATAAATTTGAATGGAAAAAAAAAAATGAAACACTTGTTTTCAGTATAATTAATAAAATAAATAAATTAGACTTTCAAAAAAAAAAAAAAAAAAAAGATTTTGAATTATAAGGCATAAAATGCAACTTTCCAAAATCTGCTTTTATATATATTTTCAGAAACCCTGCATTCTAATTTTTGCTTTCGTTTCTATAAATAAAGTACATATGCATTTTTCATTTATAATTAATTTCTGTATTCTTTTTATCCAGGACAATTACCTCCCCTATCTAGTTCGATCTAAGATTAAACAATTATTGGAAGGAAAAGCTGAACAGTCCCTTCTGACTTTCTTTGATGCAGCCAGAGAAGATGAAGAAAAGAAAATTCATATTGAGGTTTTTGAAATATTTTTATTATTATCTTTGTGATGTATTTCTTTCTTTATTTTTTTGCTTTCTAAAAACTTGTCTCATTTGCGTTTTTGTTTCTTGGGATAATTTATTTACAGACTCATTTTAGTGAAGAATTAGCTCTTTTATATATAGTGCAAGATAAATTTGATATTGCAAGGCAATACAGCTCAGCTTGCTTAAGCAAGTTCTTAAAAGTAAGTTTATTATCTATTTGATTCAAATTGTTTTCATTTTTTTATTCATCTAAAGAATTTACTGACATTTTTGAAAATATGTTACTTTTTTCAATTTGATGCAATTTTTAGGAGTGGCAGAACTTGAGTCCTTTAGCTTTAGGAGTGCAACAAGCTTGTTTACAAAAGCTATTGAAATATGTGGAACTGGTTGAATTTTTAGATCTGATGAAGAGAAGTAGGAATTTTTTCTTCCTTTTGACATAAACATATAAACTAGTAATAAGTAAATGCAAATAGAAAAACAATTACTTTTACACTCAAAACTAGTTTGTATATAAGCATATATATATTTTGGTCGATGTCCCCCTACGTTTTATATAATTTTTCAGGTATTATCTCATTAATATAATTTTTTTATACAGTTATATGGAACAAGAACTATAGAATCACCTGTTTTTTTCCAATAAGAAATTAACTGCAATATTTAAGTTCTTTTTGCTCTAGATTATATGAGAAAATTTTAAAAATATATCAATGTTTAAATTTTTTGGGAAGCCTGTTTTGTTGCTTCAGTTGTTTATAATTTCTTTAATGAAGCTTTTTATCAATATGAAAGGTAAAAAGTACTAAAAAATGTACATTGCTGAGACAAAGTGAAAGAATTAAATAGGATTACAATGCTATTATTAAATAGGATAATAATCTCATAAGTAATAATTTTGCTATTTTAAATCTGTTACACTGAAAATAAAAGTGTGATAAACATGTTTTTAAATTTTTTTATGAATATAAAATGAATAACTTGTTAAAAATAACATATTTTTTAAAAATATTTCCTAATTTTCTGTAAATATATTTAAGTTTGATATCTGTGTATAAAGAAGTCCCTTGAAATTAATACATAATAATATTTTAAAAAGTATTAATGTGAATTGCAAGTTGTTCAGAAAAATAGGAGGGACATTGTAAACTTATCTTATGACTTCCCAACTAATATTTTTCTCTTGAAACTTTGTTTTTTTGAAAAATGATCAAATCATATATTAATGGATTCAATAATAAAATAAGTAAAATATAATAAGAATACTTAACAATACACTTAAAATATAATTAATGTTATGGTTTTAAATATGTATATTAAATTATAAAGAATACTTTTAGCTTTAAGATTTTTGAATTTCTTTTAAGAAGTGCCTTTTTTTATTTGTTTAATTCTTAAACATGTCTTCGAGCTTTCAAAATATTTAGATTTTCTGCTTATAATTCTTTTTATATACAGATAAATGTTCTAAAAGAAAAATTTTCTCTAAAGTTTATCAATTAAAAACTTATGTACTGTATCATATTGCAAAAAATTAGATTGTGAATATTTTCAATACATACTATTAAGCTGCATAGCATAGTGTTATAAATTATTATTCATACAGATAATGATAATTTAATTTTCATTTTATTTCAGATGAATATACTAATACTATTTCCACAATAAGAACCTTAAAAATATGGCAGAAAAGATTTCCAAACTCTGTGGATCCTGTAGATATATGGGATGATGTAATTACAAACAGGTAAGTAGCACAAAGTTTATGTTCACAAAAAGTATTTAAATGTATTTCTAAGAGTTAAGCATGAAATAACCTATAGTTAAAAAAAACCTATTGATGAAATTTGTCTTAAAACAACAACTTATGTCCCCTTAAAATCACAGTTAATAAAATTTATTAAATTTCCTCTGAACAATGAAAAAATGTAAAGAAAAATTTTCAACTATATTTCTTAAAAATACAGCTCTTGAAATTATATATATATGTTACATATTATAATCGAATATGAATGTTTTATTATATATATTCTAATCGAAATAAAAATAAGGTTTAATTTTCACCGTATATATAAGAACTAAAGGGATTATATTTTAATATCCTTACTTTTCTCTCTGACATATTATGTAATCAAAAAAATTTTCTAATTAAAAAAATCACTCTTGTTTTAATGATATGAATATTTTTGGAATAGCAGTTGCATATTTTTATTGAAAACATATGCATTTATTCAAACATTTTTCCATTTGAAATTTTTCAAAAAACCATTATGAAATAAAGTTAAGTTTGTTTTGCTTTCTTTGATTTCACTTAAGACATTTGTATATGAAGAAGCTCCAGGAGAAACTGAAAGACGAATTACAGACTGAAACTGATCAAAATGATTCATGCAAAATGGATTCTGAAGATCAAAATGAATTTGATTTCAAAAAACTTCTTTTAGAGACATCTGTGTTTTTGAAATTAAGGTTTGCTGAAAATTGTGCTGATCAAAAGAATTATCTGGTTGCTGTTTCTACATTAAAAAGCATTTATAAAGTAAGAATAATTAAATCTGAAATTGACTTATAAAATCAAATTCTGATGCATAAAATTTTGTTAAAAGTTTTTCTTTTGTATTTGAGATTTCTCTTTTAAAGTTTGTTGAATAAATAAGAAGTTGATATAATAAATCTTTAAATGTTTATAAAGATCTCTTAGTGTTTTTAAATTCTCAATGTAAATTAATTTATTACAATGACCAGTGAGGCTATAATTATCTTAAAACCTTCAGGGATTATTCAAAATTGAATAAAGTGAAACATCAGTCTTGTATTAATTCATCAAAATAAAGATTAGATATTCTCTAATTTTTTTTTTTTTTTTTACATTACGTTTCTTTAAATAGTAAGTTTAACTTGAATTTGATATGTAAAGTAGTTTCTGTAAATTTATTGAATTTTTGTATTACAGTGTTGTCAATTTTTACATTTATTTTACAAGTTTCAATATTGTGTTTTTTTAAAGCATTTTAAACAGAATAATTCGAACTTTACTATTTCTTTATTCAAAATTGAAAATGAAGACTTTTTTTTTTTAAAATTTTAAATATTTCCATTTGCTTAATTTTAAGTACTTTCTTTTTAAACTTCATATTTTTTTAAATTTGTGTTGAAGTCTAATGTAAACAAATTAAAAATTGTTTGAAGCAAATTTTTAAAACTCATAATGTGTGATTGAACTATATTTATTTTGGTTTCTTCATACTAATTTTATTAAAATTCTAGCTAAGTTTGAAAATATAATGATACCAACATTAAAAAATAGTTTTAATTGAGTTATTTAAAATTATTTTTTATAATAGGGAAATCATTTAAAAATAATTAAGATACTATTTTTATAATTAAGCTGTTTTTAGAAAAGGAATTTTCTAAGTATATTTGTTCTGAAATAACTATTTTTTTTTTATTTGCATAACTCTAGATGAGTTTACTTATTTTTAATTTCATACCTTATCTGTTCTTTATGAAAATATACAAACATGTATATATATATATATATCATATTAATGTGATACACAGGTATCTAAATCACTTGATGGATCTATGTGGTCTAAATTCATTGAAGCATACTGCTCAATCAATAATAGGAGATCGCTTTGTGAGATTGATCGAAAATTGGATATTATACTTGAATCTTGGAAACAATTAGGTAACTAAAAGCTCATTTATATGTTCTACATTATTAAGTAAATTTCAATATTTCAGCATATTTTTTAGAAAATTTTTATTGACTTTTATTCCATTACTGTATAAGACAGTGGTATACACATAATTTTTCTTTGTAAATTGGTGTCTAGATTTTTACTGATTGAATCTTAGATTAAATCTATGATTATTATGTATGCATAATTTAATAATTGTTTTTACATAAGACCTTTTTACTCATACCTCTATCATAAGATTATACTGAGTTAATAATAAAAGTTTGGTATTTTAGACTAATGTCCTCAATCATTTATGCAAAATGATTCATTATTGTGTATTTAAAGTGATGATAAAGCATATGGAATTGCAATATATGGTTACAAAGTAATCTAATACTAATTTTTGTATATGAGTTCATTTTTAAAAAATAAGATTTATTCAGTTGCTGTTGATTTGAAGCATTTGATGTTGTTAGTATGACATTCAAAAACAATAAATGCCTTTCCATTAAATTTAGAAGAAGTGCATGGCTTAAAAATCCCCAATACTAAAGATGCAAACTCAATTTGAATATCTTAGCTAGCCAATTTTAGTAAAGTATTTGTCTTAAAAATATGCTTTAGTGAAATAAATGAATGAAGTATACTTACAACACCTATAGAAAGCAGACTTTTAAAATTTGCATCAGCTCCATTTGCACATCATGAAAAGTTGATATATCAAACAGTGGAGGATTAAATTTTTTGAGTATTTTCTGTGTTTCTAGAAATTTGTTATTGTATTATGATTTAAGTTCCACTTATGTTGTATTTGGAAAATACTGTATTGTTAGGGCGGTTCTGATTAAGAAATTTGTCAAGGTTATATTTTTTACTTGAAAATAATATTAAATTTTTTTTTAACTGTAGTATAATTTCTTTGATGCGTAATTTTTTATTTTTCAAAATTGCAAAATTAGATTATAAATTTTTAATATTGTTAAGGTTTACAGTAATTAAAATATCAAAGGTTTTATTAAAAATATTTAAATTGTTAGGTGAGCTTGGAAAAAGATGTGGAGGAAGCATATCACAAACCAAGTTATTAAGCCAGACTTTCGAGATTTTAGCTAAGATGTTCATGAATAATGAAATTAATCTAGATGATGTGACAAATGAGCAAAAGAAGAAGATTTTAACAATAGCTGAGGGTAAACTGGATAAAACAGAAGTAAGTACTTTGAGTTTTATTCTTCCAATCATTCTTTTTCTCTCTCTCTCATGCAAAAAATGTGTTATGAAACATATGAAGGATAATTTTGTAATATTTTGGAAAATCCTGAAGGTCTGCTTAGATATGAGGAAACATGATGAATAATAAGTGCAGAATAACGTATAAATATATATTTATTTGTAATTCATACAATTATTAAAAAAAAATGACCAGATTTCTTAGAGGAAGAAATAATTTCTTTTTTGAATAACATTTACTTTTTATCAATTAAGGGAATTGCTTTGGTTTTATTAACGTTGCACTGGAAACAACACAAGGGCTATTGGCAATGGAACTCATAATTTTGAACCTGGGTCAAATGATGAGGATGACACCTGAGTTGGCATCCCCTTTCCTAACTTTCACACCATGCCAATGGGAGGACTTTGGGCCTTGACAGATTTAACATGCATCAGCTCTGACTACATGGTGGGTCTTTAGTGGCATCAAGGCTCAAACCCACGATTCATAAGAAATAAGCTCTAAATTAATTTTTAATACCTATAATTTTTTGAGTTTTTAAAGCAATCACTTGTAAAAAGTTTATAAGCTCCTTTTTATGCTATTTTGTTATAATGAATTCTGAAAGACATTTACAATTTTTTGACTTTTTAAATTAAAAAGTAGATTAACACAAAGTTGTTGCACAAAGGTTATTTATTGAAAACTTTACTGACTTTTCTTGTTTAGATAATTTCTCAAGTGTTAGATAAAAGCTTTTCATGTCTGAAAGATATTATCAAGACTTCACATCAACCTGCAGAACTGAAGAATGCGGTAAATGATGCAAGCAAAAAAGATATTGCATCTGCATACATGGAATTGGCTAATTTTTGCAATTGTTACTTAAATAATGAGTCAAGTATGTAATCAAATCATATCTAATCTCATTTTTTTTTTTTTAATTATGAGAATGATGTATATGTTTTCTGATTAATGAAATCCAGAAACGATTGATGATATCATAAATGATATAACCTGAAATCATCTTTCTTATCTTTGTTAAATGAGGGATGCATGATAATTCTTATTTAAGATTTAAAATAAGTATTTAAGAAAATGATATATAATTATAATGATATAAGCATTTAGGAAAAGAATATATAATAAATTATATACATTTTCTGATTAATAAAATCAAGATCCAATTAATGAACTTATATAGAAATGGCTTCTCATGTCATGCTCTAGCTTTTCTTACATAAGTAAATCTTGGTGATCCATATTTAAGATTTATAATGAGTATTTCAGAAAATAATATATTTTTGAAGTTTAACCAAAGATATAAAGTTATGAATATATATGTGTCATATTTACTAACTTTTTGAAAGAAATCAATGAAATAAAGATTTTTTTTGAAGGCATTCTTTTTACAAAAATTAGGTTATTTATTTCAAGAGTTAGTAAAGTGTACAGTAAATGAGTTGATAGATTAAATTGGCTTTGTAATATAACTTTTTTACTTACTTTTTCATCAAATAACCAATGGTAACAACTTCAATTGAAAAAAAGTTTCTTTAAACATAATTTAACACTTATAATAATTTTGAATTTTTTAAAATTTAAAATAGTTCTTGGATACTCACCTCAGAACATTCCATCATTTTCTGAGTTCCCTCAAGTTCTTGTTGAATCTCTGCTTGATGCTTTGAAATTTGGTTCTAAAGATGCACTGTTATTTTTTCCTCGTCTTCTACAAATTATTGAAAGCAACCACTCCTGTCTTCCTCTTTTTCAAAAGAAGGTGAATAAGTATGCTATATGTTTTGTTATTCAATGTTTATTTTATCCATGTATTTTGAGTATGACAAATGAAAGTGATTCAAAAATAGAAAGCAAATGTTAATAGATTAAAATACTGCTTTAAATAATGTACATTTAAAATAATTTTGATATATTCTGTAGTAGTTAAAGAATATAAAAAAAAAACATATATAGATTCAATGAAATTAGAAAACCATATCTGGATTAAAATAAAAAATAATTTTTGTTTGAATCTTCTTTCAATAACTGTTTTGGATTTTTGTTTATGATTTATTGTATTGATAGACAATTAGTTTGACGTTTGGTTTAAAAATGTCTAAATTTTTTTATAATCCATCAAAAACTTTAAGAATAATTTTAGCTGAAAAACAGATCCTTTTATATATTAGTATAGTTCGTAGAAAATTATTAGCTATTTTAATTGCATTGGTCTTTGCAAGAGTGCATTCTTTTTTTAAAATTGTGTAAATGGACAAAGGATATTTCTCTATTAATTGAAAAAGAGTGAGAAAGAAGTTATGATGTTCCATAACTTAGATCTATTCTGTTTCAAAATTAGAAAATCCCAAAGCAAGATCATTTGGAAAACAAAGTCATTCTTTGCCAATTTATTGTGAATTGTGCGTTCCAGATTTATACTTTGAACAACTTGGAGTTAAACATGAATAAAAAATTAAATAATAGATTTTTTTGAATAATATTTTTCAATATTTGTTTTTGTAGACTTCTGATATGCCATGCTGGTTGTTCATTGGGTGGATTGATCAGATGCTAGTGTTATTAGATAAACCTGAAGCAAAAGCTGTTCATTCAATTATTGAAAATATTGCCAATTTATATCCAGATGTAAGTTAGAAGTTTGATAGCTTGTGTTTTATTTTATTGAAATATTTAACTTTTTTTTGATTTTGTCTTAATTATTAATGAAATCTTTTTTGGATCAAACAGATACAACATATTAAAAGATTATTTTATAGATTTTTTTACTTGTTTACAGTAAATATTTATTTTAGATGTGAAACAGATATTTAATTGAAATTATCTTTTTGATTGTATAATTATTTACCACACAAATGTTTTACTTATCTCAATTGTAACTCTTACTATAGAAAAATTGGGCAGGATTTTTTCCTTTTAAACTCTGATAATTTTTTAAAATTTTTATTTTAATACATTTTACATTATTTAATCTTTTAAAAACTATCTCATTAATTTTGTTAAATCATTTTTCTTCTAGGCTATTGTTTATTCATTCCATCTCAGCTGTGATAGTTACGATTTCACCAGACTGAAAGATGGGAATGTAAATAAGTGCTTTGTTGAAAAGTATGGAACATTTTCATTTCATTTGTTTTAGTTCTAGAACAATTTTTACTAATGAAATTTCTTTCTTTCTTTTTTTTTTTTTTTTTTTTAAAAAAAAAATAAAAGTAATCATTGTAGTTCTGTGAATACATGTATAGTAGCATTGCTTTTACATTTTTTTTTACAAAATTTTCCCCAACTTTATGTATATTAAATTCAATTACATGCTGATAACTGTAATCTCTTATAATATTTTTTTTATGTATAATAAAATTGCATGGGAAAAAGAAGATATTTGCAAGTGTGAATTAAAAATAATTATTTATACATTTAATCATGTAAAAATTTATGAAACAATGGGAATGATGAATATGTAATAATTTCAACATAATATAATATTTACTCTCAGAATTGAAGCTGATTTTTGCCACAAAAAGTCTAGTTCATGCAATTAATTTTTTTTTTTTTTAAAAAAAATGTTATGAAACAGTGTATTACTTTTTTCTGGGAAAAAAAATAATTTAACAAATGATTGTAACAACTTCAATTTTTGCATATTTTTAGAATAAAGCAAATTTTAGAAAAACAAACTCTCATCAGTGATTTTGTTGCTGCCCTTGAACATCTAAGTGTGCCATGTATACTTTTCAAGGTAAATTAATACATAATTTGTTTCATTTAGATTTATTCTCCGAAAACATAATAAAATGAGTTATGTTTTGAAAGGAATCAAGATTTACATAAATTTTATATCCTTTGATAAATAATACTCCTATCCCTTAATAATAGTAGCAGTTGATGAATTTAATTGGTTCCATAATATTAGCAAAAGAAAATTAATGTAGAACACAACATTTGTTATAAATAAACTAGATATTAAATAAATTAAAGATATTACACCCAATTTGTATTACAAGTGTTTTGATAGTTTCTGGATTTTTCAAAAATTTCAACACTACATTAAATCCCATAAACTTTCTGTAAAGAAGTACTTTTGATGGACGAAATTCTATGCGATCTTTCTTATTCTTTTCTATAAGAAATGGTCTAATGGTGCTGCAACTCGTTTTATGCCCCCCCCCCCCAAAAAAAAATTAAAAAAAATCAGAATAATGCAGGTATGGGAACTTCAATGGCGTGAACTGCTATCTTATGATGCTTCTTTTGCTAAGAGGAATATTTCCCCCCATAATTTTTGCATTATATCCACAGTTTTGTTCTTTTATAAGAATCAACATTAGCATAAGATTCACTTTGACAGTTATTTTCAGAAGATGTTTTCCAAATTTTTTATGTGGTCATTCTGCTGTACTTAAATTGTTTTTTGCATCTAATGTAATTGCCCCTTTCTGTAACATTTCATTTTTCTTTTTATGCATCAAGAACAGAGCAATCACAACTTAATCTCTTATTGAAATTTCTTTTTTTTTTTTCATATTACTTTTACATTGGTTTATATTCAACTGCAATAAAGCAATTGATTTCGATGAGCTGATGAAATTAAAAAAATAGTTATAAATTGTAATAATTAGGTTAACCTAAAAATTGAAAGATGTGTCAAAACTAATGATAGATATCATGAAACATTGATTTTGATTGAAGTATTCACAATTTTGGGTTACAACATAAATTACAACTGCATTCATCAATAATTCCCATTTAAATTTTCTCTTGGTAGTATTATCATGTGACAAAAGGAGTAATTTTATCATTTTCTTATGCTGCATCTTTGTTGTATTTATGGTTAACATTTTATAGCAATTCAAATTGATATTATGGCAAACCTTGTTGTAACAGGTTAATTTTGTTCATTACAGGTTATAATATATATTCATAACAGGTTAATTTTTAATTCAAATCTCATTAATCTAATGATTTGTATAATGTAATAAGAACTGTTACATAAATTTAAAAAAAGCCTTCTAATTACCAAACTGTTTAATATTTGTGATCTTCCATCATAAGTTATATTTATCAGATTATATAAAATCTTTATCAAAATTTTAATTCTTAAATTTTTTTGCACCATTTAATTTAATAGTGTTATGAGAGAAGAATCAGCTCAGTTATTTAACCACTGTTAAAAAATTTTCATTCAAAATACATATTATTTATTATGAATAACCTATTGTACAATGCTACAAAAATCATGCAAATTCTAAAGACTATGTTAAGTGCTTTTTGCTTGAAAAAATTAATCATTGTCTTATAATTTTTTTTATTTGTGATATTTGTGGTACAGCATTACGGAAATCTATAAAAAAATTTAGCTTAATGTTATACCTTTATTTTTTCTTTGTCGATTTTAATTAGATTTCTATAATGTAAGATATTTACTGATACTATGTTGATTAGATTAAAATATAAACTCACATTTACCAATATAAGAGGAATAATATATTTTGATTTAACAATTTGCTCAGTAGACTAAAAAAACAAGAAGTTTTTGCTTTTTTTTTTTTAATAATATTGTATGTGTTTATAATAAACGCCACATTTTTGCAGCTTTCTTTTCATACATCTTAATTTTTTAGGAGTATTTCTTAGAAATTGAAGTTCTTGTAAGCTGTAATGCTTCTGATGATAAAATACTGCAATGTTTCTCTAAAATGTGTGAGAAGTTGTTCTTTGATAAAGTTTCCAAAGGGAGAAGTGTTCCAATGGGTCCATTACAAAAAAGATTCTCAGAGGTAAAATACAGGGTTTCTTTTTTAGTGTATGATTAGTATAATACTCTGAATATTGAAAATCAAAATAATGCTTTTTTAGTTTTATATATTTGGAGTTTATAGTTTTGCAGCAGTAGATTTTAAATTAATTTCAAATATTAATTATTTAGAAATTTTATCAATAATTTCCCTCACTTTGAATCAAATATGTTTTAGAATGTTTCATTATATTCTTTGTTTTAAATTCTTTCTGATTAAAAGGAGAAAAAAAAACCCACCAGAGGTGCATTTATTGGAATTATGACCTTCAATTCTAAGTAAATTTTTTTTTAGAAAATTTGTTTCAAAGTCTTACAAAGTTTTTAATTATTAACTTTTTATGCCTTTTAATCTTTTGTAAGTTAATTTGTACATTTATATTTTTGAAGAAAAATGTTTGCTTATTTTAAAACTGTCTGATGAGGTAATTCAAAAATTTCTTTTGCAAATTTCTGAAGTAGTCCATGCTGACTCTAGTGAATTGATGATCTCACAGAACTGAGAACTTCAGAAAGTTAAGTCTGATATTGCAAAAAAAATTCTTTAAAATCTAATAGCTATAAAAGTATTCATAATGAGGAATTAGATAATGGTACCATGGTTTTGCTCACTTTGTTTAATATTTATTGTGTTTCTAACAATTATGAAATGTGAAAATGAAGAATTATATATATATATAAAAAAAAAAAAAAAAAAAAAACAAATTTGATTTTATTTAAAATTAAAAAATAAAAATAAAAAAAAAAAAAAAAAAAAAAAAAAGACCTCTTTGGATTGATTTATATTGAAAAATTATAAATTAAAATAATTAAAAAAATCATAATTTATTATGATTCTGAGATAGTTGGTAAAAATAATTGAAATATGATATAAACCTTCTTGTTTCTTCATATTTCGTAATGTGCTTCTTTGTAGCTTTAATTTTTAAAAAAATAACCTCCAACTATAAAATTAAAGAATTAAAGTTAAAATGAAGTGTAATCATATTAAGGTAGGGGGAGTCCATATAAAAATCAAAATGTTTGGTTATGACTGTTATCTAAAGCTAAATTTTTTTAGATAAATTTATTACTAGCTTTCATTTCCATTATGATATACTAGACTATATGTAACATAATATTCATATTCTGTATGATGCAATGGACAGGTTTTTAAAATTCTTAACTATGGTTCAATTATTGCAATGATCAATCTTCAAAAGGAAATTTCCTCAATAAGGGCTTAAAAAATTGATACAAAGGTTAATGTTGTATTAATATTATAGTTGATTGTCTAAATGTTATTGTAATTAAAACTGTGAGTAATAATTCTCAGAATAAAGTTTAATTTGGCATTTTTCTACAAAAAGGGTTTAAATCAATTTATTTGCCATGCACAAACAAAACTTTATGTTCCTTAAAAAAATTATAAATTGCAATTCGATTTTTTGTTATAAATCTGGGATATTAGATGCTTTATGGATATTGATTGAATATAAAAAGTATTTATACCTTGAATGAAAATTATTTCATTCTACTTGGGGTTTTAGCTTCTGAGTATGTATATATATATATATATATATATATATATTACAGGACTTCTTACAGTTATTAGAAATTACAAGAGATGATGTTTGTAGCATCGATTATGGTTCATTTCTAGTAAGCATCATGACTCACTAGACAGTTGTCTAAGTCATAGTTATTTTTATTCGTGATCCTGATGCCTTTCACACCTCAAAAATTCTTAATCATAACTTTTCTAACCGATGAGACCATTTTAGCCTTTTTTGGAAAAAATTCTTCTTAAGCAACCCAATGTTTTGATTTTTACTTGATTTATGGTGCATAATGATGAATCCAGGTCTCACCACTGTTAACAACTCACTGCAGCAGAAAGAAAATTTTGATTTTGTAGCAAATGGCTATCAAATCAAAACTGACTTATGAATCAATGTCAAATATGTTTCAGCTCCATTTAACAGATGGAGCTCCAAATGGTAACAATTTACCTTAATGATGCCATCTGTCTTCAAATGCAATCACTTTTTGATGCAATGGGCATGAAAAGTTATATATATGTATGTATGTATTCATTCATTCATTTCTTTCATGGTTTCAGAATATGATCATTCTCTATCTGCAATCCAATGCTTGGAGTTTTTTTTTTTTTTTTTTGTAATTCCTATAAAAATTAAGTAAATGTGTGAGAGGATCTTTATTAATCATTTTATGATAAAGATAATTTTTTTCTACTTACAAAATGTAAGTTTATTAATAAAAATCATGTAGAAACAAATACAGCCTGAGGGAAAGATTTTAAATTATTAGAATATCTAACATTTCTTTGGATTTTTTTTCTGTATACTTGTCCAAGATCATATTATGGAACTGGTAAAAAAGCCTGCCTTTTAGGTTAAAAAAAGTACAAGGCAATGAAGTGTGTGTTTTGTATAGTAATACTCAAATTTTTTATCCTGTTTCACATAAATTTTTTTAAAGGATTTTGTTTGGTTAAAGAAGAAAAGAGGTAGAAAAACAGGCAATGCTTATTATTTTCTTAACATATACAATATTTTTTAGGAATATAGACCTAGAGTGTTGGCTGCTTGTGGTCAGACTGGCTCTAAACTTGTTGGAATATCACCACAGGTATGACTTTGTTGCTACTTTTTGCTATTTTGATGATTATATTCTTTAGCTGCAATTTATAGAAAGGCAATTATGAACAATATAACTTTTTGGATTAAAAAGTCGTTTTTTACTTTTGTTACTAAATAATTTAAGATTAATTATACCTAGAAATAATTTTAATTATGCAGTTTATCTGAGATAATCAAAAATAAATAAACTTTCTGAGCATTTAAATCTGATTATGATTATTTAAGTATAGTTTGAAATAACTTTGATGTAGAGTTCATTTGTCATCAAAATCCTATCTAATTATTACAGTCTTGTTCATACAATATATAAATGTTATTTAAAAAGTTGTTACAAAATATTTATTTAAAAAAGGGAAGAAATTATAATCATAAATATTTATATAAATATAAAATTTCACATATGAAATAAATATAAATATAAAATTTTACAATTTTGGAAATGAAAAGAAAGTAAAGCTGTAAAATAACTTTTGCTGTATTCCAGAAAAACACATTTAAATACCTGTATATATATTGAAGCTAGTTTTTTTTAAAGTAATTTGTGTCATATCTTACAGAGCATATTTTAAACAAATATAGGCTGCTATTTCCTACATTTGGTTGATTAAAAAAATTTTTAGTGATTTTTGCTTTCAATTGAATAATAATTAATGTAAAATTTTCCATGTTCTGTGAAAAGAAAGGAATTTAAAACTTTTCTCATATCAGTAAAAAAAAAAAAATCTTATTTAGTGACAGACTTTCATCTTTTTTAGAAGTAGTGTACTCCATTTTAAATAAAGGGATTTTTCTGAGCAGAGAGAAAGATCTTTTAAAAGTATAAAGATTACATGTATTTTAAAAGTATAAAGATCACATGTAGAAATCTTAAAATTCAAGTCTTAGTTAAATATGCTTCAGTACTTTCCAAAATTATTCAATAATACTCATTTCTCAATAATAATTGCAAAGCAATGGAAATAATATACATTTCTTTTCTCAAGTTGAAACATTCTTATATTTTCAAAACATATTACTACTTTAAAAATCATTAATATAAATTTTTGTATTTTTCTTGGGAATTTATGTTTCAAATTATGTTTGTATGTTTAAAAACTTTTGGATAATAAATACATCTTGACACACAAATAATTTTTAACATCTTGTTTATGCTTCGGACTTCTTATTCCAGTCAAATTATAATTCGTGGTACAAGATATATTATTATAAATAAAATATACTAGATATTTTACTATATGCTACTCACATAATATAATTTTGAACATTAAATAAATTTATTCAAAAAATTGATATTCTAAAATGTGTATGGTTTTAAAAATATCATTTGGAGTGTTTTAAATTTCTTCTTAACTAATTGATACTATTCCTTTAAAGTTCTACTGTTCTTTTTTTTAAAGCTAATTTTATATATTTTACAGGCTGCTTTGAATGCTTTAAAAAATCTAATGGTCGCAGCAAGACAAAAAGATACAAAAGTTACTTCTTTGAAATCGGTATCACCATGGTTGAGTGAATTTAAGCAGTGGAAATATCCTACTCAGATTGAAATTCCTGGTAAATTTATAATTTTTTATACTAGATGAGTTTGTTTTCAGCTGAAGCTAGATCATAATTTAGGAAGTTTTAACTGCATTTAGGAATTAAATTATAAAGATTGGTGATCTTGTCATATTTCTTATATTTTGAGATAAATAAATTTGGCAAAACTTTTTGAATAAACAAGATTTTTATTTAAAAAGTAATTAATATTCTATGTTTAATAATGAATTGTGTTTTTTTGAATGGAGTATATTTTTTTATTTCAGGAATTTGAATTATTAAATTTTGTTGATATTTCAAATTCAATTGGTGTAAGAATTAAGATGTCTTTTCCTAACTCTCAAATATAGTATAGATGGGGATAATATTTTGGAGTTCAACGTTTATCACATTTCAGTGATGTCTATGTTAATGTTCCATTAAGACAAATTTGCAGTGATTCAAATTAAATATTAATAATAATTTTGATGACTAATGAAATAATATCTTTTGAGGAAATTTTGTCCTTTCATGGCAAAGGCCATGTTTATACTCTAGTAAGCCAATACTACCAGCATTGCATTCAAATTCATTTAATTTAATAATTGGGTCAACTAATTAAACAAAAATGAAAAGAAAATTTTTTTGAGTAAGGTTCATAGATTCCTACACATTCTCGAATATATATGTATTTGTCGAGAGCTGATTTCATATCTCATAAGATGCTTAGTAAAAATCTGTTCCAAATGCTTCATAGCCGACAACAGTTACTTGGTGTGATTGTCATTTAATTTCATATGCTTATGGTTCACTTTTGGCTAGGATTGATTCCCGTATGGGATAAAAGCAATTTTTTAAAAATGCCTTTTATTTTTCTCAAAATCTGATATGAATCTTAATCTTATATTGACAATCTTACAATTTTTTTCTCATTCGTGTACAGATTAAGAAATACAAATTTTCAAATTATTTCATTTTAATTGTTTGTTTAAAAGCAAATTATTAAAATTTTTTTACAATTTTTAAATATTCAATGTATTTCTTTTTTATTGAGATGTCATTAAATTTTTTTGATTGATTAACTGAGTCTGCTTGTGAATTTATAAAACTTTGAACTCGAATTGTTCTTGAGCTCATGTAGAATGGTGTCTGAAAATATATTGATAGTTTTCTCCCTTTTGTATTGTTAACTTATCTTTTAAAAATTTTTTATGTTCTTGAATTTTTAATTTTGTTTCAGGTCAGTATACTGGAAAAAGCAAACCTCTGCCAGAATATCATGTTAAAGTAGCTGGTTTTGATGAAAAAGTAAATACAGTAAAATTACTTTTTTTTAATATAAAGAGAAATTCTAATAACAGCATTTTATAGTGTGTAATAAGTATATTGCATAATATTTTTACTTTTTAAAATATTAAACAGCTTAAGCTATGTATTATAATCTAAAATAAAATCATTCGAATTATTTAAAAGATCTCCAACTGGTTTTAATATTAATAATATTTTTGAGATTGTACATTGTTGTAATTGAATAGAAGATGCAATATATATTATATAGTGTATTACTGAGGTTGATTATATGGGTGTGGTGACATATTATTTCTATTCACCTCTTGTGCCATAACTAAACTCAATGTACTAACACTAAAAGTCAATAAGTCAGTCAAAGAGACGTTAGACAGTTCATACACACTGTATTTATTGGACAACTTACTACTATAACAACAAACGTATACTGATTCTCCTCAAAATATCGCCTTAAGTGTATAAACTTGTTTCAATAACATTTCTAATTAACAGATCTTACCAACTTAGCTGAGTTGAGACTGTCTCGACTTCTATGCTACACTAAGTCGCTGATAATTCACAGCAATTCTCAACCCCTGTCTTCGACTAAGAAGAACAGTTAAACTCTAAAATCACTCCACCTCTATCGTGTGTCTCAAGCTTAGCTTATATATTTCCTCTCTCTCTCTCGCTTCACTTTATTTCTACTTGCTTGTAATTTAATTATTCACGTTTCATTTTTGGTAGGGCAAAGATTGTTAAGAAAAAGCAATCAATCTTAATTAAAAGTCCCCAATGTTAGTGAAGAGAAAACAGCAAATAGCCCAATGTCACATGAGTACCACTTAATACTAACATTAAGGAGTTATTTAATGATTTTTTTTACTATATCAATAAGAAAATATCATTAATTGAACGGAATTACTCACTTTACCACAATTCTGGAGAACACACCAAGTTTTATGGATGCTCAGGCTGAGCTCATAAATTAAAGAGAAAATAAAGATACCAGTATTAATATCTGATCATTCAGCACACCATAGTTTTGGAAACTTATATGGAGAATCACAGTTTTCTATTGAACTCTAAGAAAAATAAGACTTTCAAAGTAGCTTCAGCTTGGAAGCTCTAGTCTGAAAAATATCTGATGTTAAGCTTTTATATATTTAATGAAACTTTGATATTTGACAAAGTTTCAAAATTTGTTCAAAGCTACAATGAACACTATTATGTTTTGATATTATTTACCTATATAAATATTATACTTCTTATAAAAGTTTATTTAAATGTATGTATTATATCTTTTATATTTTTTTTTGAGTTACAAAGCAAAATATTATCTTATTTACAGTTGTGAGTTTGAAAAATTGAAGCAAACTCAGAAGTGTTATAGTTCTTGATAGGAATTATGTGAAATGTATTGTATAAAGATCTTATTGTGTGCATACTTTTTGTTCAGCAAATATTATTATCTTTATTCAGAGATTTGACATTTGAAGTTGAGGCTATTTTTAAAGAAGGAATTTGTTTTCTCCACATGGTGGTAGTGGTGGGGAACCTCTGTCTTGTGGATAGCTGCTTATTCTTATCTTAAACTTATATGGAATCATCTGATATTCACCACTGTCAAATGTTCTATAATTGTGTTCTTAAAATGTTTCTGACAATTTGGAATATATGCTTAATAAGATGAGTTGAATAATAAATGAAGATTTTACATCACAGCAACTATATGTTACACAGATATTCATTCTAAGATACATGAGATGACTTGAGGGATTAGAATAAAAAAAAAAAAAAATGCTCTGTCTGTCAATAGACTTCAAAAAGGAAGTAGAAAGCTCTTCTATTTTTTTCCTTTTGGTGTGAAAGGGGGGGAGGTCTATCTCTTTAATCTGTCTATGAGATATAATCAACTTCACCTGTAATTTTTTGATAAAAGTAGTATATTTTTATGGGGAGAATATTTTTTTGTAAAAGTTATTGTTTTTAGGAGACCTAATATCTGTTTTAACTGAGTTTAGTTTTATTTGATTAGATTTTAGTTCTCACCTCTCTTACCTCACCTCGTCGTATTATTATACGTGGCAATGATGAAAAAGAATATAAAATTCTTGTGAAGTCTGGTGAAGACTTGAGACAGGATGCCCGTATTCAACAATTATTCTCTGTGATGAATGATATCTATGCCAATGACATCCATTGTTCTCAAAGGCATCTTTCCCTTCGCACCTATAAAGTTGTGCCTTTGAGTAATAGGTGAGTTTTTACATAAAGTGTTAATATTTTTTTTTTTTAAATATTCTTTGTTTACGAATTTTATACATTTCAAGAAATTTTTAACATATACAATACTTTTGTGATGTCTGAACATTCATTGTGTCATGAAAATGTGCTGTAAAAATGTAATATATTAACTTGGCATAGGGTCAATTTCTAATATAATCGTTTGTGGTAAGAAGGATTATTTGATGAGCTGTATCAATATTTCATTTATTCTTTGTTCTTATATGAATGTTTCATTTAAAAAAATACTGCTATTAAAATGTTCTTAGAACATGAATCAATAATGAATTTGTGAATCCTTTTAGAAGGTGTTTAAATAGCTAAAACAGGTTATATATTTCATTATTTACAAATTTTTTATACATAGTGGAACTTTCAAAGAGACAGATAGCTGAGTCTCTGAAATTGTGATTGTTTATTAATTTCACTTTTGAAGACTATTGGTGAGAGACCTTGTGATTTTAAACCTCAGTCAAGTGATGAGTAAGACGCTGAAGCTGGCGCCTCCCTCTCCTAACTTACATACCATGCCCACAGGAGAACTTTGAGCCTTGACAGACTTAATATGAAGCAGCCCAGCTATATGGGGGGCCTTTAGTGGCATCAAGGTGCGAATTCACATCTTGATGAAAACCACTGGTTGTGAGTCCTCAACCATGACTACTAGGCTATTGCATCCACTCAGTTTCTAGGAAGATCAAGAATATTGTGTAACAAAGCTTAAGATGAAGTTTTTAAATTATTTTTTAATTTTATTTTTAAATCTTTAAATAATTGAAATTTTTATAAAGCATTACATATTTTGATTACTTTGGCTTGGGTCATGGGTCAACTCATCCCTTCATCCCTCTGGAGTCGATAAGTGAGTACCAAGTTTGGTTGGGAAGTTAATTGAGATTAAATATTGTAACACATTGCAATTCTTAAGATTTGTAATAATAGTTTTATTTTACTTTTATTTCAATTTTTTATGTTATCCATTGTGTTGTTTCTTTTCATCACTTTAAATTAAAATTCAGTGCTCTAGATTTTTTTAAAATTTATTTTCTAAACCATTAAGAAAAAGGGAAAGAAAAAGATCCAAATGTTCAGTTGAGGCATTTTTTAAAATAAATCTAGAAATAAATGCTGTATTGAGGGAAAAAAAAGTTTTTTGTAGCTTCAAATGACTATTTCAGTATTCTTCATTTTAATCCTGTGTAGTTTATAGTTGATCAAGAATTAAAAATTCTACTGTTTTAGCAACTTGCTGTTTTTCTGTTGATAGTGAACACATAAATATATTTTTTAAAGCGATAGTTTTGTAAAACATTTTTTTTTTAAAAAAGAGTTCAGTATGCTCGTTTTTTGTCACTAGTAGTAAATATATAAATGATTATATTAGTTGAACAGCTTTATAAATATTCTTGTTGGCATTAATAAAACTATTTTATTAATAATTTTAATTTATTAATTCTTATGAAAAAATGTCCTCATAAATAATTAAAGTTGTTATTTTCACTTTTTTTTTTTTTTTATATATTATGAATAATTTGCCAATTATTTTTTATTAGGTTATCTTTTTTTTTTTTGTATCTTTTATAAGATGAATAAATACATGAATTATGTTACTTATTTATTTTTAAATCAGGCTTGGATTGATTGAATGGGTTGACAATACAATTGTTCTGCATGATTTTCTGAAAGATGGTATGTCAGATGAAGAAAGAAGAAAGTTTTACACCTCAGGGTTTGTGTACATTCTTTGACTTTTATTAAGTTGTTATAATATTTACAAAATTTATGCAGTATGTGTATAGTACTTTGTTTCTAAATTTCGTACATAAACCGTATGAAACAATTTATTCTGTATGGATAGTTATGTTCCTAAATCAGAAAAATTAATGAGTACATTAGTTGGAAAATTGGTGAGATGCAATCACAATATTTTATAAGTCTAACATATTTTAATGTTAACAAACTATTATTTCAGCTTATTGTTGCTTCTACATCATAAAAAGTGTTTACAACAATCAGCATAAATTCTCGAGAATCAAATTTCTTATTAAAAAAAAATCACTTATGTTTACTAAGGGAAAAAAAAAATTGCTTACTCTTATGTGAAAGTATATTTTGTTTTATGATTTGGTTATTAAAAGAAAATGTTTGCTTTCACTAAATATTTTTTTTAAAACCATAAGATATTCTTTAAGGTTTACAATTTTTTTTTTAGAATTTTGGGGAGGAAAACATTTGATTCAGTTTTAGTTTTCAAGGAGTTCGAAAATTCAAATTTTTCCTATTTGCTTTTGAAAATTTTTATCCAAATCATTGTTATGTGGTTTTGTTTTATGTTTGTCTTTTAATTGTAAAACATTAATTGAATTTTAAATTAATTCTAGAATTTTTTAATCAAACAAATAATTTTAATCATTATTTGACTAAATAACAAAGTTGCACAATAGATATTTGTATTCTTGTTTTTGGTTCAGTTAGATCAAATTGTATTTTACATAAGATACTATATTGAAAATAGAAGTATAAAATATTTCTTATATAATTTTATTACATTTTGTTGCAAAATTATTAGTTTATGATGAATTAAGTACTAAATTATGAATAATGATAAGTAAATGCTAAATCATATTGAAATCTTATATGTGTAGCATTTGATACATACATTAATGGAGAAAAAATTATTGTATCTACATTATTAAAAAAAATTAATGTATTTTTCAATATCATTTCTTTACTACAAATTTTAAATAGTTGTGGGACATGAATTTTGTGTAGTGCCTAGGATATTATTTTTGAGACTGATTTATTATTACATAATATATATTATTATTTTATAATTAGATCATGCCATTATAAGTTTGTGTTTTTTTGTTGACTTTTATGCTGATTTTTCTAAATTTTAATGAAAAATCCAATTTGTATATAATCCACACTTATTCTTAACTTTTTATTAGCTTAGTAATTAAAGAATAGTAATTTTTATATCTTCAAACAAAATATTAAAATTGCTTGGATATTGAATTAATATTTATAATTTATCAAACAAATAAAGATTCAGTTATATGGTTATTCATATATCCTTTATATTTTTTTTGTAGAGAGGATGTTGCTTTGAAAAGATTCAACAATTGGGTTACTGTTCAACGGAATGCTTTTGAACTTTACAGTACTTTATACATGCAAAAGAATCGAAAAGAATGTGTGGAAAAATATGAAGAACTTGTGAATTTAGTACCAAAAAATCTTCTCGTGTAAGTAATTTGTTTAAATCCCATTTCGTTTCATAATTGAGAATTTTTGATATCATAAATATAATTTAGTGTGTATTTTTTTCTATTTCTGTATTTTGTTTTTATTACTGTATTGGTATTTTGATGCTTTATGTTTATGGGAATGAAAGTGTAATTTTAAATAAATTTCTGAAATCGTAACTTTAACTGAAATTCGTGCTATAGATAATTGCATTTTCATTCATTTAAAAGTAATTGATGTTTCTAATTTCATTAAATTAAAGCCTCAATATTGTTTATTTACTGTGTAAGATGTTATTAAATGTACACATCATGTGATGCTAAAATTTCTTTGGTAAAAATTGCATATTTCTTGTAGGATTAATAATGATTTCATTTTGTCATTAAAAAAGTTTTGCATTGCTTCAATGAAAGATTTTACATGATCCTTACAGCTACAACAATAGAAAGGATCTTTTCCCTTTCTTTTTATATGTTTTAGTAGAAATTATTGGATTATATATAATTATGGTTATATCTTTCAATGAAAATGGAGCAAAGGATAAACTTTTGTTACATTGGGGAAAATTTCTGTAACCACATATAATTGTGCTATTCTCTTTTTTGTTTTTCTACTTTTTATTGAAAACATTAACTATTTATATAAAGTAAAAACCTTTAATAATATTAATATAAATACGAAATAAACATGTATATAAACTATCATTAAATTTACTTATTTTCTTTTGTACTTTTTATTATATTTTTTTCACTTTAATTTCAAGGATTGATTTTAATTACTGAAATAATGATCCAAGTATTTTTGGTGAAATTTGATCAATGGATATTTTTTTAACTCAAAAGTTCTGTACGAAAAAAATTTCTTAAGTTTATGTATCAATTTATCTGAATTTTGTGGCAAAGAACTTATTTTTACAAATTAAATATTCCTGCATAAGTTCCTTTTGCCAAAAAATAATTATTTGGTATTATAATAAATAATTTATTTTTGTATGCATATTTTTACAAAATTAAGCAATTAATTTTGTTAATTATTGTTTAAAATTTAACAAAAAAATGACTTTTGAGGTAAAAACTTTGAATTGAATATATTTTCCAGTAAATCCTTTACAAAGCTGAGCTCATCTCCAGAAGCTTTCATGGTGCTACGAAATAAATTTGCTCAATCCCATGCTGTCATTTGCTTGTCACAATGGGTGCTTGGAATTGGAGACAGACATCTAGGAAATTTTTTGATTGATAAAAGTACTGGATTTGAAGTGGGCATTGATTTTGGGCATGCCTTTGGCTCTGCAACTCAGGTTAATATATTTGTTTGAATTGATTTTGTTTCATTTAATGATCAGAGATAGTAAAAATGGAAATTTAATGCATCTTATGTGAAATTAATCTATCCTTTAAGTTGGGCCATTCTCTTATTCTTCATTTAAACAGTGTTTAATTGTTTTTAAAATTGATTTACTGATCATTTGGAAATAATTGCAAAACTACCGTTTAACCTTTTGAACTAAATAAGAATTGTAGAAGAAAAAGAAATTGTTTTTGAATTTTTAGGAATGCAGGGAATATTTAGGGCATTTTTCCATGATATTACTTGAGGTTATTGTATGTAGATGTCATAAGAGACCTAATTCTACTTAGCATCATCTGACATAATAGGGTTGCAATACATTTAATACTAGTGAACTAAAAAACCTTCATAAGTTATAGCTAAGAAAATGAGAGGCTAGTTAGTAATTCAAGTATTGTTAATTGCATCTGCCTGCCACTCTGCTGTATTACTGTAATGATGAATGAATATGAAACAGTTTTGAATAGGCATTTTTACATTTGAAACATTTTGATTAAATAAAAATTACATTTTGTTAAAAAAATTTAACTTTTGTTAGCATTTGTATTTATTTAAAAAATATTTAAATTACACAAAAATATAAAATATGGTTAAAAAGTATGTGCTTTTTTCTTAGTCTGAAGTAATGTGATATTTGTTTATATGTTTTATATTACAAATATTTCACTGCACAATTTTAGCAATTAAAACAATACTCCCTCTGTCCTATAATAATAGTAGCAATTGATGAATTTTATTTGTTCCATAATAATATAAGCAAAAGAAAATAAATATGGAACACAACATTTATTATCAAAATCTTTTATTAAATTTAACAATAAATTTAAAATATTACTCCTAATATTTATTTTCATTCAGTTATTTTTCTGAATTTTTCGATGAATTTTGTAACTGCATTAAAGTCCATAAACTTTCTGTCAAGAAGTACCTTTGACAGACAAAATTTTGCATATGATCTTTCTTGTTCTTTGCTGTAAGAAATGTTTTGAGGGTGCTTGAAACTCACTTTATAGATTTTTCTTTTTTTAAAATTCGAAATGATGTAGTTTGGGAACTTTAATGGCTTGAGTTGCTGAATTTATGGTACCTTTTCTGTAAAGAGGAATATGTCTGTTTTTCTCCATAATCTTTGCATTTATGTCTACAATTTTGCTTTTTCAAAAAGAAAATCACCATTATCATAAGATTCACCTTGATAATTATTTTCGGAATCATATTTCCAAATTCTTGTTATGTTCGTTCTGCTGGATTTAAATTGTTTTGCAACTAATGTAATTGCTCCTTTCTGCATTGTTTCATTTTTCTTTTGACGCATCAAGAACTGGACAATTACTTCAGATCCTTGAATCAATCTTTGCTTGAAAACTCTTTTTCTCATCTTGCTTTTATAATGGATTGATATTGATAAATAAAACAATTGATTTCAATGAGCAGATGAAATAAGAAAAATAGTTATTAATTGTAATAAGGTAACCTGAAAATAGAAAAATGTATCAAAACAAATGACAGATGTCCTGAAACATTTATTTTGATTGAAGTATTTGCAATCTTGGGCTGCAATGTAACTTACAGCGGCATTCACCAATAATTCCCATTTAAATATTCACTTGCTGTTATTATTATAAGACAGATGTAGTAACTAATAAGTTTCTTTGTATAATCTCTTACTTTTCTCTTAATACTATATTTATTGGAAAATGAATATTATGTTAAGAAATTTTCATAATACTGTATTCAATGAAAATATTAAAATGTTAATTTCAATTAGATTGTTGTCATGTATCAAAATAAATTTTTTATATTCATATTTTAAATATATGGTTATGGATGTATATTGTACAAAAAAGACTTATAGGAACAGATTTTTCAATTTTATTAAATATTTCTACTGATTGTATTTTTGAAAATTCCTTTAAAGGTAGAATTTCACAAATGGATTTTATATTGTCATTATAGTTAAAAATTACCAAAAAAAAAAAAAAGACCTTTTAAATTAATTTTACTGTAATATAATCATATAATAATTTGTATTAAATAGTTGTAAATCTATCTGATTAACTTTTGTAATGAATATGAATCACGATGAAATATTTTGTAATAGAAATAATTGCTAAATTGGAATTAAAAAATAAGCAATTATGCATGTATAATCAGAAAAACAATTTCCCAATCAATGTTAAAAAACGTTTCCCCCCCCCCCTTATTATTTTTTTTTCACGTTTTCTAAGATTTCAGTGGATTTTAGACTACATAGTTTAACAGAAAAATACAATTTTGTCGAGGATTTATGTTTTTAGTATTTATTGTATATAATTTCCATACATTTGTAACATATTTAGTATTATTCCTAAAAACGTATTTGAGAGTTTTTAAACAATTTTTATCTTATTGATTTTATATTCTTGTACAATACTTCATGTTTTTTCTTCTTTCCTTGTAGTTCTTACCCGTTCCTGAATTGGTACCATTTCGACTGACACCACAATATTTACAGCTGATGGGTCCTTTGCAAGTGAAGGGAATTTATGAATCTACAATGATTCATGCTTTGTCAGCTATTTGCAATAGACGTGATCTATTGCTTAATGTGATGGATATTTTTATTAAAGAACCTACTTTGGATTGGGAGGTAAATTAGTTATAACTATTATTTGACTTTGAGGTATTTGGCTGAAATTAAGCACTATGCTTGAATGTTTATTTTTTTTCCTTTAAAAAAGCTTAAATGAAAATACTATACTACCAATGTAAAATTTAACTACTCATTTGGGTACGTCTTGTGTATATCATATGATCATATACTTGAGTACTGTATATGCAATATACAAGTATATTCTATAAATATTGCTTTATGTAACTGTTACTATCGTAAATGGGATATTTTTAATTTATTCTGTTATTTATTTTTTATTATTACAATCCTTTTATTCTAAAGTCCATGTTTTGTACTGTATGTCTTTGCTTTGCAGATGTCAATCTCATTGTCTCACATTTTTCTTTTATGGCTTTTAATTATCTAGTTGCATGCATTGGTTAATTAATAATTTTGACACTTTGATAGTTTTGGGAATGTTTAATTAGTCTGTAGGTTTGCAAAACAGCAATGTAAAATGAAAATTTAATATTATATAAATAAATACATATAACATTTATATGTTATGCAAATTAAACATATCTATAATGTAGACTTTAAAATGTTTGAATACTTGGATGACTTGTCAAATGACATATAATCTTAACATGTTGTTTTTCATATGTTGCTGATTGTTTGCTGTATAACTACTTATATACATACCTCTGTCCTGTGATCTACAGATAAAAATTTTTCAAATCTTTTTAAACGTGTATCAAATTACCAAAGTTGGTAGTGACTTAGTTTTAATACTTGAATGTCTGGTGATGCCATTTCAGTTCTGAATCATATAAATTCTAGATATATATCTAAAAGTTTCGTAAATTCCATCTTGTGTTAATTTTTTGCCCAACTGAGCCTTAATTTCTAAAACCAGCATATATGAATTCATAGATTTTTTTTGATGTTTTGTTTGATTTTATTACATTAATTACCTAGAATGTTTAAACGGTTGTCAAAATGACACCATGGTCAAATCTTCCAAAACTGAGATTTCTGTTTTGTCCATGATGCCGGGGAGGGTATAGTAAAGTGAAATTTTTACTTCCATGTATTTTGTGGTTTTTAATCTTGAGTTTCAGCTAATGATTGAAGCTCAGCCTAGAATGATCTGAGTTTTGCTAATCTTACATTTCATATGCTAAAATTATGCTATTGTTCCTTTTTTATTTGTGCCCAGTTGTTTAACAAATGTTTGTTATGAGTAAAACATTTTTTTTTCATTCAATAAGTTTCTTAAAATGATTCATTAAAAAAACTGTTTTGTAACATAGCAAAATATTTTAAATTAAAAATTGTTTTTCATTAGACCCATACTATAAATCTGAGGAAAGTGTAAGGAAATGAATATTTGGTTAAAAATACTGTGTTAAATATTAGTATTATAATCTTTAGGTTTATTAAATCATTTTAAAAGTAAGATTTATTTTAATATGCAATCTGTAAAAAATAATACATAAAACTACTACAAAAAGTGTATCTGAATATGACATTGGTCATAATAAAATGACCCTGGATTTAACTGGTTAAGTAACAGAGATTAGATTAATTTCGTGTGAATATTCAAATGGTGAACATGCATTTTACAGAATGGGTAGGCTAGGAATTTTGCTTAACTATTAAATAGTTGTTTTATACCAACAGGTAATTAATGTATGGAAAAAAAAATTCCAGGGTTATAATAATCTGAAAGAAGTATCTCTAAATATACAAGTTCCTAGAAAATTTAACTGTACTAAATTTCATTCATGCAATCTTGTTTGAACTTATTTTTCACCGCCATAGATGTGGAGTGGAAAATCTTTTTTTTTTTTTTTTTTTTTTTTATATATATATTTTATGACTAATGTAAAAAATTGTTAAAGTCTTGGAAGTTGAAAAATTAATATTTATTTAACACTTTCAATTTTTTTGATTTTTTTTCCCCCAGGTTCATTCAAACAGACAATCACAGTACTTAGGATTGGATGTAAAAGGTAAGTTTGAGATACAGTTATTGTTTTTATTATTAAATATATAACATTTACTACTTTTCTAATTATACGGCCAACAGATTATCTAGAAGAATTATTTGATCATGATTATTTATTATGCATATATGTAGTAAGCTTGATTGCTTAAGTTTGAATTAAAATGCTATTCACAAGTGAGTGTAGCAAAAGAGACTAATTCTGAACTATTTTCAAATAAGAAAACCTCACTGTTTAAAGTTCTGCTTCACATTTGTCCAATTCCATTCAATTTCCATTTTTTTCACTAGTTGTTCTTTAGATGAAACAAGAGTTCAAAGTTACTGCTTTACCTGAACATCGCTGTGTACAAAGCTCATGACCATGATCATTTGACTGCATTGGTTGTATAGTAATTTGAGAATATATTGATGTTTTAAAATTCGAATTCTTTGCAATATTTGAATTTGGAATAAACATTTTTTTTTTTCAGAATAACATTTGCAAATGTTTTTAGATTTGAAAACTATTATCGATATAAAATTTTAATAACCTATAAAAAAATCTACAAGCTTTGACAATGGCTGTAACACATGCTCTTAAGCTTGGTGTTAGAAAATTAGCTTGATGAGTAATTATTTTATTATAAAAATTAGGTTGGTTCTTTTTTTTTAACTAGTAAGTTACATAGATTTTGTTCCCAACTCTGCACTTAATTCATTAATTTTAGTTTTTGGGATTTTTTTGTGTTTCAATACGTATCAATTTGTTTCTTGATGATGGTGAAACTGAACTTTATTTCTGATTTCATTAATATAATCAACTTTTCATTAGAGGTAATTTTTCTTTTAACTATATCACATAAAGTCCCATCTTAACTTAATACAGGGGAAGTTTTTGTTGCTGGCTTCAAAAATTAAGTAAACAACAAACATTTTTTTTCTTCAAAAATTTGAATTTCTTTTTAAAGCTTTTACTAGGAGTATATACATTTTTGATTGTAACATTTCTGTTATATTTTAAAAGTTTTTTGATCATCACCTCTTGGAGAAGCTAGATTGGCTGAAGTCATTCATTTCCATAGATATTAAGAGATTATCAAATTTTTTTTTTACTAAATATTTTTCTTAGAATAACCGAATTTAGGATGTGAAACCTCAAGGACCTGTTTAGGGGTTATTACAATTCTCGTAGAATAATCTTTATTTTCTACTTAAGTAACTGTTACTTTACTAGAGGCACTAAGATTGCCTGTTAAGGTTTTATCTGCATTCATGAACTAAAATATTTTTGCATAAAATATGCAAAATTTGAATGGAAAATATTGACATAAATTATTATTAAATATAATAAATGTTTTTTATTCATAAAAACATAGAAATTCATCAATTTCAGTCAAATTTCAAAATTTCATTTGATTTTGTAAAATTTTTCAAAATGATTTTAGTTTTTGAATACCAATTAAATGTTAAAATTTCAAGTCTTAAAATGATGATGATTTTTAATTTAATTAAAGGGAAGGGGTTTTAATATTTTTCCACATTTAATAGAAAGCTAGATTTTATAATTCTTGCTCAATATAAATTTTCTGAATTTGAAGGCTCTGATTTGAAGATCGCTAAGAAAATAAAATATGTAGTTGAGGGTGATGCACCTACCCTATGTACAAAGCAAAACTTTAAATTATATGTGTGTTAGACATGTTTTAATACTGAGAATCTGTATTAAAACCTTTTCTGTATAATACAGAGATTCAAAGATCATATATTTTTTTTTTATTTTATTATGTATGACTTTCTGATGGTTTAATAACTTCCAGCTTTATCTTATAGTAGTTCAAAAAGTCATGCAGCTAGTAATTTTTAGAAACTATTCACATGCATCAAATGATAAAAAATTCATACTGATTTTAATTTTTTTTTTTTTTATATCAGCTTTAAAGAATATGTTCCCCCTGATTTTCAAATACACAAACAATAACTATACATATTTTATGATACCCTGATGAAACAATAATTTTTGAACATTTGAAATTTGAAAATGAATTTAAGTCATTTTTTATTATATTTTTATAATTTTGAATTGAAATAAAATGAATTTAATTCAATTCTAATTGTGCTGTGAATTAATCAAAATCTCTCTGTTAACATTATATTGGAATGAATTTTTCCTTAGCATATAGTATCAAATTAGGAAAAATATGGAATTTTTGACAAATGAAAATTTAAATTTCATGCTTGTCTATAGCAAATATTGAATTAAATACTGAAATTATATAATCATGTTTTGCAACCAATCAAATTATTTATTTAGTTTTAATGATTGTTTTTGTTGATATATGATTATTTAACTAAAATAAAGAAGGATAATTCATTTTTTCTCTTTTTTTTTTTATATATTTTGTGTAATTCACATTTATTCCCTCATAATATTTGATAATTATTTTTGAATTTTTTTCTATTTTAATACAATAAAAAACTCTGCTTTACTTTGACATATTTTCAGATAAAAAAGATGATTGGTTTCCAAAACAAAGAATAGCTATTGCAAGAGCAAAGCTTGAAGGAGCTAATCCATGCCACATTTCTAGGTGAAGATATTGAAATATTAATAGATATGAATTTTATATTATGTGTTTCTGTATATTTTAAAAGGATTGAATTGGTCATTTTTTTTTCTCTTAAAAATATCCTTTGAAGGATATATACTAATAAATAAAATATAAAATAATCATTCAGTTGAAATATAAGAAAAAAATTAAAAGTTGTCTTTTGCATTTTTACTTTTTGCTCTTTTTCTGTATTACCTCAAGTCTTTGAATAATGGGTAACAATGAATTATGAACAGAGAGGGAACTAACTCATTTGATTTCAGGCTGTTCTATTTGAATATATTTAATTATTACCTCATAATTATTGAGTCTCTGAAACTGTTATTTAGAAAAGAACTTGAGCTTGGACATGGTATGAAAGAAGAACTCTTTAAAAAGATGGAATCAGTATGCTTGGGAAGTTCAGAATATAATGTTCGGGCCAGAATGAAGTTAAAAGGACTCAGTGTTGAAGAACAGGTAGGATACAATACCGTTCCAATGTTCCAATAAGGTTATAAAATATTTGTTTCCCTTATTTAAAGTAGCATAATTTTTAATAATGGAATTAAATGCAGGAGTAGAAAATGCAAATTCATGTTTCTATTTAATAAATTCTTAGTTAAATTGTACTTCAAAATTGTATGTCTTTTCTTAAATTTCTGAGAATGTTTAATTTTTTAAAAATAGATATATTGTTTGGTTATTCTAAAAATGTGTTGAAATATGAATACAAAATTCAATGCAAAACAAATATTTTTCATTATAACTTTGTAGGCATCAAAAGTCAGTGTGAATAACATAAATATTTTAGAGCATGTAAAACTTAAAGCTTGAAAATTATTTTTTTATCACTATACAATTATTTCAGATGATTAAATTGTTTGATAGCAGTAATATATGTTTATATTCACTAGAATTTAAAATTCTTCCAGCCCCTTTTTTATATTCTTTAAAACTGGCTCTTCATTTCTTTTTGTTGCTTTACATTGTATATTGAGTTACTGAAAAAGCTCCTATTAAAAATATGTGTCCTATAATCTTTCTGAAAAATCTTTCTTTTAATTTTCAAACACCAATATTTGAATTTTTTTTCATTTTTAAAATTTTTTTTGATTACCTCATACTCTAAAATAAAAATTTATAAACTAGTTTGTTTTTATTCCTCTTGTCTTTCACTGAAATAAAGAACACATCAAAGGAAAAAATATTTTATTTCAAATTAGAATTTAATTATAGATTTAATAGAAATCATTTGTGGATAAACTAAAAGACAAATCATGAAATTCGTTATTAGATGTAAAAATAGAAAACATTATTTTAACCCTACTTACAGTAAAATATTATATCTCCAAATGATTTCCTTGCAATCATCGAGTAGATTCAGATTTCCTAAACAGTAGTAAATAAATGTATATTAAAATTCCTATAGATTTTTTTATTGTGTTTTTTGAAAAGTGTTTACTTTTTACAATTGTCTTAATTAATGCTAAAAAAGTCAAAAAATTATTGTTATATAGAATCACTTTTAATTGTTTGATTCTTTTTGTACAATTTTTTTTTAAAATGTTCAGTGTTATACTTCAAATACTACTGTACCGCACTGTGCTTCTTATATTGTATGACATAAAAAATATCAACTTTGATACATTTTTCTGCATCATTGGTAAATTTTCTATTTAAAGGTATGCATTTTAAAAATTGGATTATATGAGTATATTTAATTAAATATAATATGCATTCATGTTAAGCAATTTGGATTACTATGATGGTTTTATGTAAGTTTTACTGAAAAACTTATGAAATCATTAAATATATATACATATAATTTTTTCCCCATATAGGTTGATTGCCTTATTGATATGGCTACAGATCCTCATGTTTTATTACTTGTGTATTATGGTTGGAATCCTTGGATGTGATTGCCTTTAATTGCAAAACATTTTAAGGAGTTGTAGAACTGTGATAGCATTGATGTTTCCATTTGTATATATGTTTTATAGTACTTTTAAAATGTCACAGTTCATAACTTTGAATGAATTTAAAAGCAATGAATTATATTATTGATATTCCTTTTACTCTTTTGTAATGTGTTCAATTTAATTATATTTTAAAAAGTATATAATTTGTATCTGTTTAAAATGTTGCACCATATGATAAACATTTAAAAATATTTTGTTTTTAGTTATTCTTTTTTAAATTTGAGGTTAATCATTTTTGTTAAAAGATTTCAAGAATTCTATGAAATTTTTTTTTTTATATTTCATGTTTAATATGTTTTAGAAGTTATTAAGTAATTTATTGTATCTCATGTCATTTATCATTTATTTTAATGCTTTTGTAGTAAAAAGTAATTTTGTAACTTTAAAGTAATCTGATGAAGTGTGTTAATGTCTTTAGTTTATCACTTATTGTAAAAATTTCATTGCATTATCTGTGTAAATTTCTGAAATTTGTCTATTATTATCTATTTTTTTTTTGCACATTTTTCAGGGAAGCAAGATTTATTTACCTTATTTAACATTTTTTTTGCAAAATAAATAACTTTATTGTTGCATTTTAATTAAATTATAAAGTAATTGTGAGTAAATGAAGTTAAATTGTATTTAATTTAAATTACATGAAAGTTTATCATTTTGAATTTTATATTCTTTATACAGATTTTGATTGTAAATAATTTTTAACTAGTTTAAAATCTTCATCTTGTTCTTCCTTTCTCAATTATTTAAATAAAAAAAAATTACTTGTTTATTTTTAAAATTTTGTTTGAAATAAAACTTTTTTATAAAATAAAAAACATTTTGTAGATTTCATTTTTTTCTATAAAAATTTAATTTGTAATACTGGATGTTTATAAAAAAATATTACAATTTTGAAAAGTTACAAAACTAAGAAGTTACAACCCTTTTGGACAAATTAAACCTAAAATAACAATTTAAAGTTTATAAAATTATAAATGTTCCATTTCACTACCACAAGAAGCACAATTGATATTTAGTATTTTGACATAGTGAGTTGGTCACAGAGTAAATGACGACTTTGTTCTTTAACAGAAACTCAAAAAGCCCTGATATAATTCTATTTGAAGTTTTCCCCCCGGTTTACTTAAAAGATAAAATGCTGTTTTCATTTTACCAACGAACACTGTTGAGCTAAAAATGAGAATAAATTCAGCTATATTCAAATTGTAACTCCAAAAATCTGAAAAAGGTGTGGAATAGTTTTATTATTAGTTACATATCTCTTATTTGTATCTCTGGTGGTGATCTTATGGAATATTTATACTTCTATAAACTTTAAAGTGTTTTTTTAAAAAAAATTATCCAAAAACAGTTGTAACTTTAGTTTTGTTTTTGAAGTTCTTTAAATTTGGGATATTCGTTTGTAAATTCTGTGTAATAAAATCCATTGTTTATTGTTTAAACTTTTTCATATTTTATGAAGTTTATCAACTAAATTTCCTATAAACACTTTTCACCACAACCAGTAATCAATTTAATTATTTTTGTTGGTTTATAAGCTCTCAAAGACATTTTTTTTCTGACATATTTTGGTGCTTCTCTGTTATAGTGGAACCTGACGATGAATTGCCAAATGACTAAGAAATATTAACAAGGTAGATTGTATCTCCAGGTAGGCTTCACAAGTTTGGCAATGACCTTGGCTTAATCTTTGATGGGCACTGTTTTGATGGGGAAATATTTAAATTTATCTAAAAAATGTTAAATGAATGTAAGTAAATTCTTCTAATTCTAATTTTTTCTTTGACATTTTAATAAAAGTTTACTGAGATGCATCATTAAATTTGAATATTTTATTATTCTTTACCTGTTTTGTTGTAAAAATGTATGGATAAAAAAGTCCTAGAAAACTCTAAAATCTACTTTATATGAAATGCTCTTCTGCTCATTTTATTTTGGCATTGTATTATGACACAGAACCTGACCATCAGATGGAGAATTGTTTCTGATATACACCTGCTGAGTGCACAGTTCCGATGCGTTGTAGCTCCCGCTTTGCATTCGTTGGTTTTCAAATTTAAATCATTTGCATGTTTGGTCCAAATGTCTTTGCATATGAAATTTCATTACATTCGGGCTACTCCTTCTTGGTGTGTGTTTTTTGTTTGTTTTATATATATATATATATATGAATGTTCAGATAAATGTTTGTTTTGAATATTTTTATACTTTTCACTGGATTTGCAATTTTACACATGTAGAATGTTCTTTTTATTGTATTAAACTACTATAAGTTATTTAATTTTGATCACTCGTAATGCATTCGTGGTATTATCATTTTTCATTTCTGTAAGGGAGGCAAATTTAATAGGGGGAAAGCAGCAAATTTAGGGTTTGCACTGGTAGCAGAAATCCACGTTTCACCACATGGGGATCGAAAGAACAACTTGTTCTTTGGAACTGGTTAATCTAAATGAGCAAGAACACTCGAGTCAATGAATCGCCCAAAGCCTCTCTTTGCCCAGTTTGAAGACCTCTGATGCAGAGAAACTGATACAAGTTAAATCTATAGAGGTTCAATCTTCGAAAGTAAAGTGCGATACTCTTCTGAGTATCTAGAATGGAATATAGATTCAAGCGAAACATCGACAACGGCGAGCTCACGGCCAAACTACTAGGCTATCTGGAATATTATTATAATGCATGAAGATAATATACCAATTCTGGCAAAATGACAATAATACTATTCTTATCCTTATTTGCATAATCACATCAAATTTATCTGTCAGATTCTGCATGAAATTTTGAGGAACGTGATATATTTCATTCTGTTTCTTATAAAAGTTCTCTTTTTCATGACAATTTGTAGAAATTTAATGGTTACAAATTAATAACACAAATTCTTTCTTATTTTCCAAAAAATGAAATTTGGGAGCATAAAATGTAATATTGCGAAATATAAAATTTCCAAACATTGAAATATATCTAGGGTTTCATATCTACAAAATTCAAAAAGTAAAGAAATCTTAAGCATGAAATGTTAAACAACGTTTGTAAGAAAAATATAATGGGTTTTGTATTAATTATAACAGTAAATCCCATTTTTGAGAATCATTTAAGGATGTAATAAATGCCTTTTATTTATTTCTCTTCAAGGACTCTGCCCGAAAAATTTTTGTCATCAGACTTTGCAAGAAGAAACAAATGAGTTATAAAGTTTAACTTTATTGTCACTTTTAAAGTTGAATAGTAAGAAAAATATCTGTAACGCTTGAATGTTATTTTAATTAGAAGTTAAAAAAACAATACATTTTAATTAAATATATTTTTTAGTGAAATTATTACTTAGAAAAGATTAATTCCTTTAGAAATTATTTGTATTTTGTACAAAACATTAGATAAATTCATTTATATCTGATAAATTTAAATAATTTTTCTATTGTAACGTTATTTTCAAAATGCCAGTCTTTATTAAGTTTTGAAACTTATATTTATTAAAGTTAACTTTGTTAAATTATGAAACTTACAAGTACGAGAGAAAACAGAAACGCATCAAAAAAATACATGCTTGTTCTATATTCTCGAAACCTTTTCGTGTAAATATTATTAATAATTTTATAAATTATATTTCATAAGTATATACAATTAATTGAAAGTTGATAAAAATAAGGATTTTTATTTTGGTACATTAAAAAAAATGTACTCAATAAGTTAAATGCACAAAAAGCCTCTCCCCCCCCTAGACACACAAACAGGTTTAAATAACAATTTTTTCCCTCAGTTATATAATTATGAAGAGGCAGTTAAAACAAATCAAGAAATAATACAAAATAAAGAAAACTAATAAATAATTTTAGCATGATAGAATAAAAATCGGAAGATAGTTTATTTCAGAAAACGTATTTGTAGTAATTTTCAAATGCAGTTTCCAGCATGCTAAAGAACGACGTGATTGTAGAGTCTCAAACACGTTACGAATTCTGAGAAAACTACATTTCTGGTACGAGATCCACGGAACGAGTCATAAATCACATTTCATCAATGAGACAAGGGGGGGGGTCCTGTATCCTTACGCATAAAGAAGGAGTTGCATGTTTCCTTTTTCCTCTTTTCTCAAATGTGCAATGCTGATTTTCTAATTACTTGTAAGTAAAAGTATTTAAAATTTTCAAAGTATATGCATTTGAAACAGCATAGGTTCCTTGATTTTTTTTTAATCCAATGATTGAAAACTTTTTTACGATCGATTTAGTGCTCGGGATGTGAATGTTCAGAGGTCTTTAATAAATATTTAAAAATACTTGCAAAATTTTTTTAAAAAATCAAAATCTAAAGAAACATTTATATTATTTTTCGCTATTTCAAATGCATTTTATTCCATGCAATTAAAAGCAATACTCCAGATCTAAATATAACCGCACTAAATTCTATAGGATTATCATTACGCACGGGATTTCTTGGTGTCGTGTCGACGGGAGCCTTAAAGGTTTTATCTCTATACTAACTGGAGTACCCCTTTTCCTGATGAGTGATATTTTAAAATAAAATGATCAGTTATTAAAAAATAAATGATAAATAAAATTTAAATTAAAAGACTAGTTATAGTTCAGAATCAACTTTCAAACAGGTACAAGATGATAAACAGAAAAATTATGAATAATTTAGAAAATGATTGCTCCCCTTTTATTAATATCCTAAAAATAACTAAGAAATTTTTTTAAAATGACACACATATTCGGGCACAAGTTATACGAAAAAAAATTATTATTTTGGTACTAAGAATAAATAAATAAATACACTGTTTTTAAAATCAGCATGACATATCTCAAGTAATATGCACATAACAATGTGTAGCATTTCGCTTTTTTTTTGTTCCGTTCAAGGAAAAACACTCGTTTATTAGTTTGTAAATCAAGATGTATAAAAAAATGAAAGCAATTTGTAACTCTCATTTTCGTAATAATTCTGAAAGTGATAAGATTTATTTTCTTAAAATAATTTATTTTTTCTTTTTCGTGAATAAAAAGAACAAAGCTTCAATTAAGTGATTGCTTCTTGTATTCAATTTTCCTATTTTACAACGTTTTTCTGAATTTCACTTGGTGTGTGTGTGTGTGTGTGTGT
>BMAW01121388.1:355956-383554 GCA_019974015.1 Nephila pilipes | reverse complement strand
CGAATTATTACAACGTTTTTCTGAATTTCACTTGGTGTGTGTGTGTGTGTCATCAAATTTTCGATCGTTAATTTAACCAACTTCCCATCAAGCTAAAGCTTTGAAATTTCGGGAATCGTTCGTACTCGCCTAACAATGCAATATTTAGACGTTTGCGACGTTTTAACTAATATTTCAATAATTTTAATAAGTCAAAATATTCTTTCCTCTAGGCGCTTTTAGGATTGAGGAAAATTTTTTTTCCCCCTCTGGGAACACCGGGCACTCCCCACACCACATGACGCCTCGTAAAACTATTGTACTCACAAAGGGGAGATACTATCTCCCTTTACTATCTCCGAGATAGTAAGGGTTGCTGACTTTTAGTCAATAATCATGAGCTTGAAAGAAAGTTTCCAATATTTGACACCATGTCTTATCACAATAATTTTTTCTGAATTCTGGTTCCCATTTTTTTTTTAATAGAATGGCTTACAAACTTTCAAATGCATGTTTTGATTTTATGAGTATTATGAATTTTTTAATACGCTCACAAATGTCTTTTTTTTTAAGTAAATTTTAAAGTTAAAAATAACCAACAGTTGTAACTAATATTTCAATAATTTTCTTTAATAAACTTTGCCACCATATAAAAACGTTGTTTTTAAAAACGTTGGTTTTTATATCGAATTATTTATCTTATGATTATTTCATTATTGTTAATGTACAAAACATATTTCAAATCCTCATTATAATGCAGTTATAGATATGTACTATATACTAATATAAATCAATATTAGTTTTATCGCATACAGTTAATTATTAGATTTCCTGAAATATGAATTTTTTTTTAAACTACGAATGTAGAATCATATCTAAGAAAATATTGAATTCTGAATATTTAAGAAAATATATAATAATAAATACAGCATGCCATTTCCATTTTAATGGAAATGGCATGCTGATAAAAAATCTGTAAAATGATTATAGGTTTCTATATTGTATTGTCTTACATAATATTTGGAATCTCTTAAAAATTCTCAGAAAAATATATTTTTGTAACTATAAGAAATATATATAACCTTGTTATTATGTTTATCAAACGAAACAAAGAATTATAATAAAAAGGAAATCATAGATTCCAAAAATTAAAGAACATTATTACATAAATTATTAATTAGGAGAACTGAATTCATGTAATTAATTTTCATTAAAAGCATTTTATACTAATATGTGATAAAGTTTCAGTAAGTAATAAAGTATTAATAAATAATAAAGTATAAATACATTATAAGTTTTAAAGTATAAGAGTTAAAATTAAAGTATATATAATAAATTTGAATTTTCTGCAGGAAAATCCGATTAAACATACACACGCAAATAGAAAATTTCTAGTGAGGAGTCTAATGCACTAAAAATCTTTTATTTTGTATTGTGTTGGACGAGAATTTCTCCATTTTTGATGTATAATCTTAAAACCAGTAATTATTGTACAGGCGTTTATTTATCTAATAATCAAATCGTACTCTAGGATTCCTGTTATATGATTGTTTTTCTACAT
Source organism: Nephila pilipes (assembly GCA_019974015.1). Taxonomy (NCBI): domain Eukaryota; kingdom Metazoa; phylum Arthropoda; class Arachnida; order Araneae; family Nephilidae; genus Nephila; species Nephila pilipes. The sequence goes on along the minus strand of BMAW01121388.1, from coordinate 382,014 downwards.
TTATATTACATTACCACAATTTGTAGTAATGTAATATATTCGTTTTATAGATGTCTTTTTTTTTTATTTAGGATTCAATAATAATAGAAAAGGACAGTAATTTGAATTTTTAAACGAGTAAAATAACACTTTCCATATTTAGAAGAAATTAAAAAAATATTTCTCTGAATTACAATACACATCGAAAATTCTTCGGAAGATCATAATGCATTCAAAACGGAGGAAAGCGCACTTATATGCATATTAAACAATATAAAAATATTCTAAAGAGTCCATTGAAATATTTATATATGTTTTTATAAACCATTAAGAGATTATTTCATGTTGTTCACATGGGAGAGAGAGAAAATTTACAAAAAAAAAGAGCAGAATTTTTCCAAGACTAGATATTATATTTATAACTCTCTGTAAAAAAAGCAAATACAATTACATATTATTTTACTTTTCTTAATGCCATATAAAAATTTGTAAATTATCTTAAATCTCAAAGAAATACAATTCAAAAATGAAAACATAATTACCTTTTGCTGTTGCAAATAAATTAAATTTAAAGGAAAGAATTGATGATTCAAGCCACTGTTTCAGCAATTCTACACCTCAGGCTGATTCAGACCAAACCGTAGGCTACTTGTTTCTTCGAAAAAGTGTGATTTTCTTCAGGGTCATTTCAACCCTCTTTTTTTGAGCCCTGCCGCCTGTCATAAAATAGGGAATGTGTTTGTGTCACTTGTGCTGGGGGTTTAAGTGTATCTTGTCCATTCATGAATGATCTTGTGTATCTCTTGCCATTCATGAATGATCCTTAACTGATGAGTGCAAATAAATGAAAGGTCGTTGGAAGGAGTGTCTGTGACTGTCCATTCCCCAGCAGCACTTTTATCAATATAATTTGGATATCTCTCTCTTTAGAAATAAAATTAATATTTTCCCTGATTCTCAACAAGCGTTGTAAATAGATATATTTAATATAGAAGCAATTGTCTGCAACCAGTAATGTCCGGGAATAACATTTGACGATTGAAATTATTTTGATCATGATCTTATTGAGACGTCCGAGTAGAGAACAAGGCGAGGCCCCCTCAAAGGCGAGGCCCTGGGCCAGGGCCCAGTTGGCCCATGCCTTAAGACGTCCCTGGCTGAGCGGGGGGTTTATTGCTCGAATTATGTGAGACGGACTGAGAGCAGTAGCTTCTTAGTGTTTCCTTTTTTGTCAATAGATGGCGATATGTTAAATACCACTGGAAAGCTGAAAAATAGATGTATTGAATGGTGTATAACACATTCGATTTATCTCAATAGATCGTGAATTAAAAGCAATTGTTTTTGATGATTTCTCCAATTACACGATTGTAAAAAGTGGCGTACTGTAAGAAATACCTGTTTGATGAGGAAATTTATGCTCTTTTTCTTCTAATTTTTCAAAAATTAAATAATAAATATTAGTAAGCCAATGTGTGAGTGGGGGAGGGATTTTAACACACACATATATTGAATTTCTCAATAGATTTTCACTTAATAGAATTAAATATATGAAAATAAATTTATCATTAATCCAGATTATATGCTTCCTCCATTATAAATAAAATAGTTCTCTAACAGTGAAAAGTAAAAGTATATTGCGCTGGGTTTTTTTTTTTTTTTTTTTGAGAACATTGGTACAAATACTCGAAGGAGGTTGAAAAATTATGTGCTTTAACGACATATGGAATTTTTAAGGCAAGTTGGTGTTATCATTGTGTGCTACCATCTGTTAAACCGTTCCAAATAAATTTTAAACCGATTCATAGATAAGTCTTGATTTAGCAGCCATTTAATGTCAAATAAAAATTTTGACTGCTACTGCGTCTAGTTATTTCAAAGTTAATTACAGTTTTTATGTCACTGAAGATTTGTCGGGTTGTGGAGCTGATGCACAGAAAATCTCTCGGTATTCAAAGACCGAGAGATACCGTTTGTTGGCGGGATTTGGAGGCTTAAAGAGTAGGGTGTCAACTCGTGTCATCATCGTCTCTGAACTGTGGCTCAAAATTCCGTGGTCCTTCGGTAATATCCCTTTAATATTTCAATTTTTCCATTTGTTTATCATTGCATACTTTACAGATAAACATAAAGCGTTTTTTTTTTTAGTATCATGTTTTTGGTTCATGAGTTCATGAACCCTGCGAAAAAAAAATCTTCGGTATTCTGTTTTCTGATGACTCGTCAATTAATTACAACGTTTTTCTGAATTTCACTTGGTGTGTGTCATCAAATTTTCGATCGTTAATTTAACCAACTTCCCATCAAGCTAGAACTCTGAAACTTTTGGAATCGTTCTTACTCGCCTAACAATGCAATACTTAAACATTTGCGACAAGTTTTAACTAATATTTCAATAATTTTAATACGTCAAAATATCTCTTCCACTCGACGCTTTTCGGATTGAGGAAAATATTTCTTTCCCCCTCTGGGAACACCAGGAATTTTACATACGCCACATGAGGTATCGTAAAAATGTTTTACTCACAAAGGGGAGATAGTAAAGGTTGCTGACTTTCAGTCAGTAATCATTCGCAAGAAAGAAAGATTCCAATATTTGGCGCCGTGTCTTATCACAATAATTTTTTGAGAATTCTGGTTCTCATTTTTAATAGAATGACCTACAAACTTTCAAATGCATGTTTTGATTTTATATTATGAATTTTGTAATACGCTTACAAATGTCTCTTTTTAAGTAAATTTTAAAGTTAAAAATTATGTTTTCTAGAATTTGATGTACAGCATTTCAGAAGTACTATTAAAGCAGAATTTAAATGATTGGCATGTCGACTAGAAATCATGAATTAGTAAAAATTATTAGATACATAACTTTTATTTGCTCCATTCGTAATTTTTTAGTCTACGCAAATTGCTAAAAAATAACTTAATCGGAAAAAGAATTTATTGTATCCATTGTTTAATTATGAGATAGATTGATGGAGGATGTGGTGCAATATAGGCTAATATCCTTTAAGTATGAAAAAAATATGAAAATATTAATAAGGCATTATATAATAAATATTTGTCTGTTAAAATAATTTCAGAATTTTTTTTAAAAAAATTATTCTAATTTTTGTGCAATGTTTTCATGTTCCTTAAAAAATAATAAAGTTCGTTTGTGTTTTGTCCACGTTTTTGGGTCTAGAAGAGTATGACGCGTAATACATATCGATTTATCTACACTTAGCCAATCATACTCAAATTAGCCTCACCTCACCTCCCCGCGGTTAGATCTGGTAATCCAAAAATATTTGGAAACTAAGAAGGAAAGGCTTGTATGTGTTGTAAAATTTTTTAGTAAAAAATATTCAATAAATGATTGATTAAATTGAAATTATAATTAAATTTTTTTATGTGTTTATCACGTGTTTGTTTTGAATTTAATGTATAATAATTAATATACTTTGTCATTATATAAAAACGTTGGTTTTTACCTCGAATTTTTTTTATGCGAGGTGGTATCGTTCTTTTTTTCTCTTTTTCTTTTTTTTTAAAAAATATTATTTGAGTTTGGATTTAAGTTTTTTTCCCCTCCTAAGATAATTTTCATTGCTGTTTTGTATTTCAGCACTTTATTTTTTTTATCGTGCTATTTTTACTGTGTTTTTTACATTTATTTTATTTTATGTTACTTTTGGTTGCGTCCTTTCTCTCGATTAGATCATTTTCTCTTGTTTAAAAACTTTCCTTCGGTATTGTCTTCAATATTATATGCCAGTATGTGTTTATTTTCAGATATTGTACGTATTGTTTTTCAACAATCCATCGGGTTTACCGTTTATCCATCTCTCCGACGACTAAGGAGGGGGTATTCTCTCCTCCCCCCCGGGAACTGATATAAGAGTTTAAAATCTTTTTCGAGTGAGTCTGGATCCTTTGGTGATTTAGCCAATGTGTTTAACCAGTAGCTTTTAAGTGTTAAGCGACGTTAATAGACAACTAATGAATCATTCAAAGTACGATGTAAGTAGATTATAAAAGCCAATATAGAAAGAGAAATCAAAACTATTTACTTGAAAAACGTGTTTATTTCTCTAAATTATCCTCATTTACATTGATACATTTATCTTATCTATTTATGAGTTTTCCAACACCTGCTGTATAAAAGTCTTAAAACTGCTGTCTGAATCAATTATGTACCTTACATTCAGCACACCCCTAGTGCAGTTTAAGCGGAAGAGGTGATAATCTTTTGGAGCTAAGTCTGGGGTGTAGGGCGGATGTTGAAGAAAATGCGATCGAAAGTCTTCAATTTTCTCTCGAGTTAATCGTACTGTATGAGACGTAACATTGTCGTGATGAAACAAGATTCATCTAGTCAACAGATGGGGCACTGCATCCCGAAATTTAGGCGGAATGTCACATTTTCACTCCGTTCCAGGTAATAAAAGAGTAAAACTTTGCGCACCCATAAACACTATCAGCATAACCTGGTAAGGTTATGCTGATAGTGGTTATGGGGTTTATATGCAACGACCTGGTAAGGTCATCCCCTGGAATTCGCGATTTTAAAGCGAAGAAGGATATTTCAATATCATTGAGGCTGGCTTTGTTTTAGTGATGAGCCAATGTTTCATCTTCAGGAAGTTATTACAGCTGCATATTATACTTGGAAAAAATTTACTACTAATTCCCGAACTCTCATATCGGTTTGTCACCTTATTGATTTAACCCTCGGGATTTCAAATTTTAATGCATTTAAGATAATTATGAAAAACTTGGGAGAGTGATAAAAAAAAACAATGGATGTCGATTTGAATTTCCCATATCTTATTTACTTCAAAACGCTACAAATTCTTAAGACTCCATATTTAATGGGGTTAGGGCTATTGTTTATTGCTTTTTAACATTTTATATTCTATTCACACAAAGTATAACGAAACATTTGCAGAGTATTTTAAATGTACTTGTAGCTCCCGGAGAAAAGTATACAGGAATATATTTTGTCTCTCTCACACACACATTATATGTAATCCTTTACATCTCGCTGATATATAAACTGCAGAACTTCATTAATCTTCCAATTTGATGTTTTGTGAACACAAGTGAAATAAGTTAACGAGATTTACAGGAGCACATTTGCTTCGCAGATTTTAATTTCCTTATCAGAATAGTGAGTAATAGCGCTACAAACTTTTAACTTTGGTTTGCATCTTGCCCATGATTAATTTAAATTAGGAAAAATAAGTATCCTTTGCACTTTTAAAAATAATTAAAAATATTTAAATCTGCATGAGTTAAATTTAAAAGATAGTGGTTGACCAGGATAAATTTGAATGATAAACATCAGAATTGAGTTATTTTGCCATTAGTTACTGGTGAGGAGAATAGAGGAATGAGGGTGTCTGAACTTCTATTTCTGTAAGTCGATAATTTGTGGGGAGGTTATGATGGATTTATTTCTGAGGTACGAAAATTAAAGTTTAAAGATCATTAAAAAGAAACCAGTAAAAATATTTTGAAAAGGGTTAATCTGAGACCAAAATTAATTCGATGCTCATTTTTCAGAATTAAAAGTTGGACACGCACTGACAAAAAATGTTGAGCTTTTCAAAAGCATCATTTGTCTGGGACATTTTATAAATTACACATCTAAAAGTTTTGGGAAAAGATTGAAAAACTACGGAGTTCTTTAGTATTATTTCGTTTTTTTTTTTGCAGGTTTTTAGTTTCAGCTCTGAAGATTTCAAAAATACCAGATACACAATCAAATAGTCCAACTTTAGTGGCTAAAGTTTTTATTTAATGTTAACAGCCACACAACACACACAATTAACATAATATTCAAAACTTACTAACACTAAACATTTGACTTTTGTTTCATGCCATTTTTCAGTCCTGCTACCGGTCGTAGCCGCCATTCTTTCTTTTTCTCTCTTCACTTCCTCATCGTCGTATTTCCTCCGCTCGGTGGCGTGGCTTGTTTGGTGGCGTGGCAAGCAGAACGGAACATTCTTGATGCATGGATATTATTGTAATTGTCTTTAGTGATCTGCGTACGCGCATTCTTCAATTTCAGAAATGTCTTCGGATAATTGTTTTGAAATTGTGTAACATCAAGAATATGATGGACTAAGTGGCATTACAATTTTTTAGGATAATAGTTTTTTTTTTTAGTCCGGCGAATTTTGCATCTTTGATTGCTACAAATGTGTCATGTACATTATTACTTTGATTAGAATTTTTAAAATGGTTAGGTTGATATGTTTTACAAGAAGACTCAGAAAGCCTTTCGATATCTGATCTCTGCAGGTGATTGCATCTGTTGGGGGTCCTTTGGTTGCATTTGCATAAGAAAATTATTTGACGACTGGTTTGTAGAAATTTGGGCTATTTCTAGAAGTGGGTTAGCCCAATTGAACTATATGTTACATGGGTAATGGATGTTAAATTATACCAGAAATAATTTTTAAACATGAATACATTGTGCCGAAAGTTATTAAATAAAATTCATTGCGAAAATTGCATTATATTGAGTAACTTCCATAACTTTGACATTATGGAAGTTACGTCTTACGTTATAGCATAAAATTTTAATTGGATTTTTTGTAAAACAGTTATATGCCTATAAAGATTATTGTCACGAACTTATTTATTTATAAAACGCAGTTACATTTAATTAAATAATTTATCGCTTGCTTTAATTTTAATATTGGGAAAGAATATCAGCGTCAGCTTTAATCATTTATCGTTTGCTTTAATTTCAATATCGATATAATAATTTGATTTTTCTTTATCGCGGAATCGTTAGCTTTTATTTATTTTATTGTAAGAATTGGCATCTTTTTTGTACTTTTTAAAAATTTTATGAACACTGTAAAAAAGTATTGCGCTAGCTGAATGTAAATAAATGTTCTAGAAATTTTTAAGAGTTTCTTTTTTCTTTTCGATAGTAATAGATTTGAGGAAACATGGACCCAAAAGAACTCATACTTTTATGCTAAAGAATTGATATTTTATTTTTTGAAGATTTAAATACTTGTAGCTTTTAGCAGAGATTTTTTGGTGAAATCTCGGATTGTTCGAATAATTATCACAGCGCAACAGCAATAGTAGCACAATTTTCATTTCTTTTTTTGTCGCTAATCTGGGAAAGTTGCCTTAGAAAATTTCCGAGAAGGGACGTTATTTAATTGAAACAGAGGAGTTAGGAGCATTATAAGATGTTGAACAAAATACTAAAGAATGTTAAATCTAAAGGACAATTAAAAAAAAATCACTTCTATAGGGAAGAGGGCAGAATAATTTTCTTAACTCATATCTAGCATCTTTCAAGGCTGTCTCTGCCTAATGTAAAAAGTCTAATCGAAACTAGTAATACATTTTCAGATGGAAAACTTTACAATTTTTCATGAAAGTTTGATATTGTCACACAGTAAGAAATTTCCAATCTTTGGAAGAGTGGTTTGAAAGGTGGTGAGAATAGATATGCGTCAAATAACCAGTCCGTTTTAACTTTTATAGTTGTCAAACTTTAATTATATGTTAAGGCAGCACAATATACAAACATATACATTCATCAAAATTATCATTTACTGCTCTTCACGTCAGCCAACATGGCTGCCTCCTGATATTCTGATTCTTTCCAAATCTAGCGGGGAGTTGAATTGTTCCTCTTCATAGATCGTTACTCCAATGTACATCCATTTATGATGCAGTACTCTTAAGATTTAGGAATAAAAATGCGCTCTTTTCACTTGAACGCGTAAATTTCAAAATCCATTTCCATTAAAGTATATGATACGAAACTAGGAACACATTTTACACCAGAAAAAAGGGACTGATTCATATAAAAATGAGTAACATTTTATAATATTATATTCTCTAAATGATAAAGACGTTCTCTAAACATAAAATTAGCTTTCGAATGTTTTATTATTGAAAGAAAGTGTTCTGATTTTGGGTTCGATTCTTTAACATGACACGCGCAAAGATAACTTTAAAGAAAGTAAAGCAATAGAGGAAAAGTGAAAAATTCTATTTATGTGTAAAAGAAGAGCATTAAAGATTTATCAAAGCTAGTTAAAACATGCAATGAAAAGGAGGGAAGGGAATTAATTAATTCTTAATTGTTTATTAACGCTACTCTTAGGAGCAACATGAATGTTACAGGTAAATCGCTCAAGCAGGTTAAGCTTACCAATAAGGGTTTGAAGCCAAAATGTAGGCTCCCGAGCATTCAAAAACTTTACGTATACATCAAAAATATATAATCTGTGCAAATTAAAAATCAAGGCATACAAGGAAAATTGAATCCAAACACCGGGGCACAAAAAAGGATGTCTCGCAATGTGAAAAATACAAGTGGATTGGGAAATAGAAGGATGTAAAAAACATAGATAATTCAGCAAGATTATCAGAGAAAATACAGTAGATGTCATATAATAATAGCTATGAGGTTTATATTAATTACATGGGTATAAGAGGTCTTCGAAGAAAAGAAAAAGATTAATGTACGAGTAGTAATGGAATTCATTTGTAGTAAAGATCATTATCATATACTCAGCAGCCCAGGGTGGACCAATTCAAAAGAAGATTATCTTGGACGAATCTTGACGGTTCCTCCAAAATTGCTTGCTTTTTACCTTAGTCTCGCCAGTTCCTCTCCCAAATCACCTTAATATCCAATTCAACAGAATCAAGCCACCGTAACTTGGTTTTCCTCTTTTCCGACTAGTAAAGGACTTTGTAGCAAAAATCTTCTTCACTGGATTTACAAAAGATTTATAAGCAATCTTTAATTTAAAAACAGTATAAAAACTATTAAAATGTTTTCAAGAAATGTCTATTGCATGGAGGAAGCCGAGCATTTTGTATAAAGGACAGTTGATGAAAACATTCATTATTTAAAAACTCTTACGTGTTACACAAACTAAGAGTGGTATATTCCTGTATATATACCGAGAATTTTTGGAACTTTTTCTAAGCTTAATTACGTAAGTCCACTTATATACGAGTCCAGTGGTTGGCAAAATATGCTGGTACTTTTCCTTTAGCCATGCGAAAACGATAAATCGCCAAATATAAAACGCTTTTATTTCTTTTGTTTTCGTAACATACGTTTATGAGGAAAATAATTCTAAACGGATCAATCATTCTTTTTATGAAAATGAGTTGTTTTATTTTTGAAAGTGCTTGTATTACTGGTTTGTTGACGAAAACCGAAAATCTGATGCTGGCGAAATTTGTTCCCGGCTGGTGGAAAAATACCAAAACATACACTAAAAATGATAATAGAATACAGTAAAAAATGTGCACTTAAAAATAACAATGGAAGAAACAATACTTTATTCTTCTAATATTCATCCTAGGTGTTTTCAACGCAATCTTTATGCAAAAAAAAAAAAAAAAAAAAAAAAAAGTAATATGAATACTTTGAAGTCTGTGTCAGAGTCGTTGGTATGCGAAGTTTTACTTTATTGTAATTTGATTGGAAAATCTTCCACCTGTTACAACACCATTTTGGTAACATTTTCGACTTTTTGGTGACATATTTGAACGTTATCAGATTTTTTTTTTCATTTCATTTCTCGTACGGAATTTGAATATAAAATAAATGTTTAGAAAAAAGTTGTCTTTCGGTTTATACGCGCATTGACTTATGTTGAAAAATATACGGTAATTATAAATATTTGAATGTAATTCTCTGATACTCAACAATAAATAATTTGCTATCATCGTTGTAAGAAAATGAAAATCTACATTAATAAATAAAATGTATAAAACATCTTTAAGATAAAATAATTATCCTTTATTTCATTTTTAAAGGAAAGTTGAGAAATATTAAATAATACTTTCTATTATCAGGCTAGGTTATGTAAATAAATACAAATTTCCTTTTTGTATGAAAAGTATTCAGATGAAGATGTCAGAAAATTTTTGTGTTCTTTATTGTAAGAATATCTAAAGAACATAAGATATATTTATTACAATAAAGAATATAAAGGCAATTTTTATATTCTTTATTGTAATAAATATATCTCATATTCTTTATTGTAAGAATATCTGAACTTTTAAAATATATTTCAAATTATTTTTGATTAAGCATGCCAACGCTTCATCAAGAAGTTCTGATGAAATGTTTATGAAAATGCTTTGTACAAGAATGTGACATTCCTCCTCTTACATTCTCAGGTGCCTTGACGTGCCAAAAGAAAAGGCGCGTCAAGGTCACTCATTTTCGTTTCTCCTTCTTCGGTTACCACGGTAGCGACTAATTTACCATCACCGCTGCATTTATTTTCAACACTTCAGTTCAGATCTGAATTCCCTTGCGTTTCGGCGAGCTTTATGTTTAATTTAAAGTACGTGTTTTTTTCAAAATGATAAAATATATCCTTATAAAATATTAATATAATACTTATCCGTATGCAAACTTATTTAATTTAAAAAGCTCTGTTGAGTTCCGTTATATTAAGGTGTAAGAAAATTAAATGTTTTTAATTACATTTTAGCAATACTTATAAAATGTTATATGTATTTAAACTAATATTTTAATCCGGCAGATTGAAAAAAAGCTACCCAACGATGATCGCGAAACTCAACATTTCGTTTTCATTAGAAATCTGCTTATAAAAATAAAACGAAGTGTGGAAAAAATGTGATGCCTATTCTCAACTGTTGTTGCCATAATTACAGACGGCAGTGGGGGTAAAAACTGTGGCCTTGAAGCCCCTATTGTAAAGTAATAGACTTTAGTTATAGTCGAATCATTCGAATTTAGTATACTGTCATTTTGTCAAAAGTATTAAAGTAAATATTTTACGAGAAAGATAAATATGAAAGCAGACGATAATATTTTAAAAACTTTTCTGTTGCCAGAACTTTCAGACTTAATAGTAAATTTTTTTTTTAAATTTTTCTCCGAACTGTTGCTATAACTGAAAGTAGTTAAGTGAAAGTTATATTTCTTTCTGTGCATTTCTTTCACGTTTCCAAGATTTCGAAGAACTAAAATGTTTGTTAATTAAGTTTACTTTCAAATATATAATTACATAATTGTGAGTATGTGATTTGAGTAATATGGCCAAATGAGATGTTTTTCATCAAATATACATGACGTTGTTGTTGAAACTTGTCCATCTTCAAGTTGGCAACAAAGAGAGTAGATAAATGGCGATAAACATTTGTATTTGTCACTTGAGCGGGATCTCTTTGACAAATGAACCAATTTAGAAAAAGAATGCTATTCGCAGTCAACACGCCATCTTCTATCACTGACAAGAATTCGCCTTAATGGTTTCCATTCTAGCCAACATAGTACTCGTTTTTCGAATTCCTTTCTTTCTTTGTATCGATTCTGTGCGTGTTTTTATATACAATTACCGTGCATTCCCTTCCTGTTTACGAGGGTGTGTCACCATATGAGTTAGAGTTCATAAAGTAAACCCATGAGATCCTGATATTTTTCTTACACTTCTGATATCTTCCTTCTCCTACTTAAAGAAGTTGATTAAAATGTTATCAGTTGTTGTAAAACCAACTAGACTAAATTTATGTGTGTGTGAGAGAGAGACGATTAAAAATTAATAAAATAATCCTCACAAAGGCAGAAAAGACCTTCTGCTGCATAACATCTGTCGAAATTTATTTTGAATGTGACTTTTGATCTCGTCAAATTAGTCAGAAAGGGTAAATAAAAAAAAAAAAATTCTTGTGTTCGATAAATGTTACAAAAATAATTAAAGCTTATTAAAATATTGTATTTTTTTATATAACAAATTTTCTCATAGCAAATTAGTTCGTCTGTACTTTTTCTTCAATGAGTAAATTGCTTTTTTTGCAAAGAGATTACTATTAAAAACGCAAAATACTACATTAATTTACATGTATTCAAGAATTTTAGCATAACAATGGGGCCATGGTGGTCAAGATTGCGAGCTCGCAGGGCGTTGTTTTCGTCGAGTCGCGGGTTCGAATCTTAATGCAGCTGAAGACTCACCGTGTAGCGGGATTGATGAACGTTAAAATTGTTGAAGACCCAAGTCCTTCAATAGGCATGATGGGGAAATTTGGTGAGGTAGGTACTAGCTCAGGTATCGTCCTCGTCTCTTGACCGATATTCAAAATTACAAGGCCCATCGTCAATACCTTCGTGTTGCTGCTTAGAGCGCGACGTTAATAAACAAGCAATTATCAGCGTACCGATTGTTCATTCTACTTACCTGTAAGAGGTTATTTAGACATTCGTTGCACATGCGAAATCTAGTGAAAGGAGACTTGTGTCATCCAGAAATATCTCACCGACATTGTGGAAGAGTGCATGTTGGCTACAGCAGTACTTTACAGTATTGATTAAGCGATGATATGCGAATATTTAACCTTCAATATTTAGAAACAGACTAATCATTATCATTATTTTAAAAATCAGTTTGAAATCTTAGGACTATAATAAGAAATTGAAAATTAATCTTGCGTGATGGATTATACAATATAATAATTATTTTAAATCACGTGTAATATACTGTAGTCAGCAAAAATTAATACGTTAAACCCCCCTTTTATTTTGACCTTTTTTTTTATTTAGACACCCTAAATGTTGTTATGCTTCTTTGTTAAATATTGACTCTTTTTCTTGTGTAAAAATGTCAAATAATTTAGTTAATAGTCTATTTCTAAACCCTTAAGTATAATTTTAATATAAACATATACATAAGTTTGAATGTTTGTCTATCTGTTACGTGAAATCATGTTTTGATCGTATCTATCCAAAATGTTTCAAGGAATTTGGGTGATATTTGGAAGAAGTATATTCTACGGGAAATAAAAAATAAAAAATGGTAAATTTTTTTTCAAAATCTCATTTTTTCGTCATTTTTCACCACCAACAGATGACAGCAGTATCGATTTATATAAAAGCTTTTCTTTTTGGATTCACTTTGTACACACTGAAAATTTCTGCTTTTGACCTGCAAAAGTTAATCTACTTTTGTAATAGCCGAAAAAATATGCAAAACCAATCATAACCATTTTTTTGATATTTTGTCAAACTAAGTAAATAAAAAAATAAAAATAAATATATGAATAAAAATAACTGCTAAGGTGATATTCATAGTTTGGAATGCATCTTTTTTCATTAGAGATTGCTTTAAAGAACTTAGGTAGAATATCATTACTGTTGCGACACAGAATGGAAAAAAAAAAAAAAAATGAATTACGAATAAATTAAATTATGATAAAGATTATGCTTCGAGTAATACAAACAATTAAATAAAGCAGTAAGTATTCTAATATAATAATGATTTATGAACTTGATGACAAATCAAAAATTTGGGGACAGTTACTTAAAACTATAGCTTTGTTCTTTCTCTCAGGCAGCAGATTTTTAAAAATTTGAAACTTGGAAGAAGTATCAATGCAATCGATTTTTTAAGCATTGTGACATTTCTGTCCTGTGAATGAATTTCCATAACAATGCCGTGAACTTCTAAATCACCAGAAATATAGATAGCTTTCTTGCCTACGTTGCAATTTTTGCAAAGTAAGAATGGGACGTATAAAATTGATATACGTATATTATGCATACTTCTTTCGAGCATAGGAAATGACATGTACAAAAATCCGATTTTTTTTTTATCTCAAAAAAAAAAAAAAAAAAAAAAGACAAATGATATTTTGGTAGACTAAACTCTTGGATTGTTTTTCTTTTTCAGAACATGACAAAAATAATAACAGCATTAAAAAAAGAAATAAAGACGTCGAAGCAAAATAAAAATGTAGGTATCCACGCCGGAACAGCATAAACAGAGCATCATTTTGCTGCTACAAGAGTCAAACATATCTAAATGTTAAAGTCATTGATTCCTTCCTCATGAATAATTTAAGAGAAGAAATATCACAGCCATTGATGACGCCCTATCCTTCGAGTTTTCTCTGAGCTGTGATTTCTAGAGATGAAACTTTTTTTTTATTGCACTTGCGTAGGCGGTAAGCAGATTCTTTTTTAACGAGGGTACCTTATCACAACATCAAAAAAGTTTTTTTTTCCCCATGCTACATCATTTTATCGAAAAGAAGCAAGCTTTAAAATTGTTCCAAAGCTTCGAGGTGTATTGAATTTTAAACAATTTTAAATGGCCGTTCTGGCCCTAAGGCAATAATATGTACCATTTATCATTAAATACATTCATAGACAAAAAAAATTAGCGCACCAAAAAATAATTGCGGGATCGTAACGAAACTTGGCATGAAGGTACATGTCGGGGAGATATGCAAATGATTAGAAATGCAGCGTGATTGCGCATTACGTATAGCCGGTAGAGGGCGTTTAACGTCGTTCTCCATGGAGTATAAAACAGGTAACCAAAGCTTGAGCTGAGGTAGACATGTCATTACACCATTTTCGAAGACAAAATGAGCAGCTGTCGCAGTTTGAGAGGGGGAAAATCATCGGCACGATGGAAGCTGGGTGGTCAGTTAGGCGAGTAGCTCGTCAATTAGGCCGCTCTGATTGTGTTGTGAGGAAGTGTTGGGACCAGTGGATCCGAGAGATGTCCTTTACACGAAGACCAGGCTCAGGACGCCCTCGACAGATCAGTCGTCGAGAAGACCGCCACATTGTAAGAAATGCACGCGTACAGCCAACCTCTTCATCGACCACCATCCAGGCACAGGTAGCACCTTCACAAGGGGATCCTGTGTCTTCTCGAACCATACGAATGCGCCTGGCTGAAGGACATTTGGGATCATGGCGCCCATTACGTGTGCTGCCCTTGACGCCCACCCATCGACGCCTCCGTTTGGAGTGGTGCCACGCACGAGGAAACTGGACTGTATCGGAATGGAACCAGGTCGTTTTTAACGACGAATCTAGATTCAATCTCAGCAGTGATGACAATCGTGTTCGTGTATGGAGACCCCGTGGTGAACGCCTCAATCCTGCCTTTGCTTTACAGCGACACACCGCTCCCACAGCTGGTGTGAGGGTATGGGGTGCCATTGCCTACAATACACGGTCACCCTTAGTATTGATCCGTGGCACCATGACAGCCCAGCGGTATGTCCATGACATCCTGCAACCACATGTGTTGCCACTCATGCAAAGGCTCTCAGGAGCCATTTTTCAATAAGACAATCCTCGGCCTCACACGTCAAGGGTGTCACAAGACTGTCTCCTCACTGTTACTACCCTTCCTTGGCCTGCCCGATCCCCAGATTTGTCTCCAATCGAGCATATCTGGGATCATTTGGGATGGCGAGTTGGGCATCCCACGAGTTTGAACGAACTAGAGGCAAGGTTACAACAAATATGGAGCGAAATGTCTCAAGACATCATACAGAACTAGTATGCCTCAATGCCCGATTGTATCGCATCGTGCATTCGCGCTACAGAGGGTTCAACAGGGTATTAAATCCTCGTGAACTATTGTATAAATAAATATTTGTTTAATTTAATTCTAGAAAGATTTGCAATAATAATGGTAACCATACGTTATAATTGTTTTCTCAAAAAAATTCCATCTCATTCCCTAACAACAATTTTGATTTCAATTTATTGTCGATTTCTCCCGGTAGATTACAGGTTCCTTCCCTCAGATTAACTCAGGTATGGTTTCAATAACTCCTCGGCAGATACGCTTTGCCAACTCCCATCAATTTCAAAATCGATCTTCCATAAACAGATTTGGCATTTCTCTTTTTTTATGTGTTCCGGACATTTCCAGAAAATTCAGGAAAAGTCTATAACCTTCTTGCCATTCCAGATTTTGTTAAGATTCCAGCTTTTTTTTTTTGGAATCTTAGATTTACCGCTAAAGTCGCCAAGTTTCTCAAGTCACCAAAATGGTCCCCAATACCGTCGCCAAGGTAAAGGGGCCATTGGTTCAACTTTCCTTTGATGACAGATGAAACGTCGGTATACGTCTATTTTCCTTTATAAGAGAACCATTGCATTGAAGTGTCCTCTTAGATTTGTAGCAATATATATGTCGACCTGTAATTATTTGCTCGAAATTTAAATAAAACAAAAAATTCCCAATTGTTCCCATTATTACGAATATTTAAAAATGCAGGAAAAATTTTGGGGTTCCTATTTTGTGTTTTTTTTGTGTTTTACGTACTCTCATTTACAGGTATTTTTAACTCAGTTTTTTGGAAACATCGATACGTCTTCTGAATATGTGAGAAGCGTTGGATAAAAAAATATGTTTCAAATTTATGTACACTTTACAAGAGACAGTGATCTGTAGATAGTTAATTTACGACTAATTTCCTACGGATGAATCAAGAGGTTACCCAATAATAATAGCCTGTATTAAGACCATACTTAATTTGCAAGGCGAAGAGGAATACTCTTTTTTGGATCGGTATCTGTACCTTGTCAACATTTTCAAATTCGTGTCTTGTGGCTTTCGTATAGGTTTTTTTTGGTCTATCATCTTCTTCGTTATCATAATTTGCTACCAAAAGTAGTTTTGAACTGTATTCACCTGTGTCTGGAGGTTTTATACGTCGGTACACTTCAGGTGATGGAGGCACACCAGGGAAGGGATTAAACATACGATCGCAAAGTAAATGAAGATCATAACTGAAAAGCATGTGAAATGGATGCAGTATGTAATCTCTTTGACAACACTACGGTAGCAAGTAAGAACGGTAGTACCTTCGTGCCCCAATCTAGTTGGTATCTCGATATCAATATGGAGAGGTGGATAAAAATGGTCAGAATAAAACTCTCTTCCATGTCTTTCAATTGTGGGTGTAAAAGTAGTTTTTTCCTTACAGAGTAATTGATCAAATTTTCAATTGCAGTAGACACTTCTTGATTGTAATGAAATAATTTTGGATCACCACACGAAATAATTATGATAATAATCATAATATTTATTACCGTTTGCCTTTACGAACAAAGCACCGAGCGCATAATGAATGACATATACGAAAGGTACTCGTACACTATAATGGAGTCTAATTTTCTCCTTCTAAGACTCTTAGCTTCCTGTGCAAATGTCGCATGATGCACACCTCATCTTCCAACTACATCTTGCCGTGTTCTAAAAGAAACATACTCGAACTCTCTACAAGGTTTTCAGTTTTCCAAAATAGAATTCTTAGAGCCATTTACCTCTGTTCATACTATACCCTTCCTCAGATTTGAGGCTACGGTAGCCTAGTGATCATGGTTTCGAATTCGTGGCCGTCTGTTTCCGTTCAGTCGGGGGGTCGATCATTGGCCGTTAATCACCCGCCGTGTAGTCGAGGTTGATGCAAGTTAATCCAAAGTCCTCCCGTTGGCGTAGTGAGGAAATTAGGAGAGGGGGGATGCCAACTCAGGTGTCGTCCTCGTCACTTGATCGAGGTTCAAAATTACGAGATCCGTTGCCAATAACCCTTCATTTCTTATTTAAATCGTTTTAATTTAAAAAGTACAAATTTATGTCACTGTGGCTCTGTTGGAAATGCTGACCACTACGTTTTCTCTTGCCCTTTTACCAGAGATTTTCATTTAAAATGTCCTGTTGTTGAAGCGAAAATTATCTGGCTGAGCTCCGTGTGCGAAAATCCCTACTTACATTCTAAGTTTAAATCCTGTATACTTACGGCTCGTAAAATTACCCAACAAATTTATTAATTGTTTCAAACTTTTATTATATTTCTCAATATTTTTATCATCCCATACCATGTAGCTATAATTGTATGTCTTGTATATATGTTCACACCTTTGCTTAACACTTCATTTTTGTTTACGAATTTGTAGACGTTTTTGTATTGTGCTATTTAACCTGTTGTGTATCTTATTTCTGTAAGAAAATTTCTTGTGTTTCTGTCATGTATATTTTTTGTTGTACAAATACCTTGTACATTTTATTTAACCTTTATTTCAAAATTATGTAAATCTTATGTTATTTTGTCAATAAATGCTGAGTGCGGGGGTGATTGTTTCCCGGGGAGCCGGTTTGCAGCTCTAAACCCTTTGGGTGAGCTCTGTCTCCTTGGGTATTCTGCCAATAGCCCTCGTGTTGCTTTTAATGCAACATTAAAAAAAAACTAAACTAAACTAAGCTAATCCTCATATTTGAAAATTTTCACTTTGTATTTTAAGATGAGATGGAATGCTCCAAAAATATGATGGAATAATTCAAAATTTTCATGCGTATCAATCGTACAATAGTTCTTACAGTGACGCACCCCCCCCTCGAATTTTTTTAAGCCGTAAGAAATATTGACTTTAAATGAGAATAGCAGAAGGTAACAGGGCTTCCGAACCTCGCAGAAAGCGTTAAATAGATACTAACCTGACAGAAAAAGTCTATAATTTACTACATACTCTTGTATTTTAAGCATGCTAGAATTACTTAACGCAGCTATTTAATAATATTATTTAAGCTATCTTTATAGTTCTGAAAATAAAAAAAAAAGTATTGAATTTTATTATTTACTACTATTATAGTTACTTAAACTCTCATGGTAAGTTTTCCATTAAAGAATATCAGCTATAACTTTTCATTAGTTTCAAAATTGAAAAGAATACTTTCATCTCCAAAAATATTGGTAACTCAATAGTTACGGTAGGGAATTTTAGTGGAAAGAAGTCGGAGGGCTTGCAAAAAAAAAAGTTTCTTTAGGGAAAGTTATGTTTAAAAAAATCTAGAGAACGAAAACCTTCGAGCTTATGCTTTTCATTGTCAATCGATTTATTTGCATATCCGATAGATTTAATGTGATCTGTATATTTGTATTAAATTTACCTCACAGTCTTCGAATGGAATATTTCCATTAAGTTTAAGCAGAGTTAAGTTTTCCTGAATCTGATGCTTTACATTTAAAGTTTATCTGGACATATCGATACTAAATTTTACAAAGTTCATTATAAATTTTAGTAATCCAGGAAATATAATACTAAGGGGTAAAAATTCTAGTTAATATAACATTTTAATAAACTGCAAAGAAAATAGATATCCTGGCCCTGTTTGCACTCCGTAAAGCCAACATCAAAATAAATTTTAATTCGGGGGAAGTCCATTTCGTCAGGAATAATATTCCATGCTCATTCTTCGCGCTTTATTAAAATTGCTATCTTGTGGTTTTCATATCTTACGGGGTCATCATTTTCTCCATCACTATATTGATTCGCACTTGAATGGTTAAAACACATTTGGAAGGCCATTAACAAGAGAATGCCACGATCACAATCGAAAATCATCAAAAATGAAGTAGTTTATTGGATATCAGTGTAATAAGCAAGTAAGAACAATCATATCATTCTGTCCTAATCTTATTATTTCCTCGACACCAGGGTAGAAAGTTTATTAAAGACGGTTGGATTAAGTCTCTCTACCTTGCCATCCGAGATTGAATGAAAAGGTGAACCAAGAAGTGTGTACCGTGTTTTTCCGACACTAAAAAATAGGCAAAATGCTTCTGATGGAGTATATGGCTTTTGATTGGGTAGAGCAGTCTTTTTTAGGACTCCTTATAAGCCCATTATCATCTGCACTGAAACGAAAAAGACCAAAGGCATGACGAGTGATACATAAAGCGCTCTAATATTGTAACGATGTAATTTTCCTCAATTTCATTTCTCTGATCTCTTGCTAATTGCACAAACGTCACAAGATTTACAATATTTCTCCACACAGAAAAGGAAAAGTACTTATTCTCTCTCCAAGGTCTTCAACGCTTATAACTGTTCATTTTATAATCACCGTACAGTTTTTTGAGTGCTCGTTTTTTGTTAAATTTGACAATCTTCCGGACTAACATAACTATCGGCTTCTTAAATTTCTGCCTAGACTTTTACATTTCCTTCCTTAATCCCCTTTAGCATCATAAATGAATTTGGTTTCTTCAGCCTCGTTTTTTTGGGCATCAGCTTCACTATCCCCGTTTTCCATCTTTACCAGTTCCTTATTACTTATCATTTCCACCAACGTCATTCAATTTTCTCATTCAATAATAGAATCGAGTTTAGCTTTCCTTTTTGTACAAATTCCTTAACCTGTATTAGACTTTGGAAGTTAGAATTCTCTTTCTTTTCATTTACTTGTTGCTCTCAATAGCTGAGAATTACTCAACTACAGAATTTTACTTATTATTTTCTTTTATTTGCTGTATCAATTCTTGGGTTTCTGGCTTATCTCCAGTTCTACACACAATTTCTAAAATTTCTTCATTTCTTATACCAACAGTATTTCTTAAAATTCGACAATTATTTTCCAGTAAGTTGGCATTTATCTCTTTTCTAACATTGAATTTTTACACGCTCCTAAAATAATTTGGAAGAAAAGAAACTACTCCTCTAGATTGTTACGACAAAAATTTATTTGTAAGACGAAAAGTCTCCAAAATCGAAAACTACTGTTCTACTACACTTGCATTAAATATCATGGTTGTTAAAGTACACTTCCAAGCTGCTTGAAGACTTAATATTTCAGAGATTACATTAAATTCTGAGTCACTTTGACTTGTACTCCTTAAGTGCTGAGGATGAGTGAGGATTCTCACAGAATTTTGAAAATTGCTCATCCCGCACTCAAGAGAGTCGAGAATAGTCCCGAATTATTTGTAAATTTGGTAATTAAAAATAGGTGTCCTAACTGTTAATTTCTGTTTAGTCTTAATTTGGCAAATTTTCCACTGATAGTAATAATAAATATAAAATTTAATTCGACCACAGATTTACTTTGTTATCAGGTGTAGAGAGAAAAGAAAATCTCTGTGTTTGATACTTATATTTTAAAGCATATTTGGACAAATTTAAACTAACTGAAACCAAAATACTTACAAAATTCGGAATAATATCTTACATTAGAATGTTAAATTGAATGTAAGACTGAAAAATGTCCAAAATGTGCATTGTAAGACATAAGATGTAATTATGATCCTCGGTAAAATGACGATACCGGACCAGGAAACTCCCTCTTCAAACTTTCGCATCTCGCCTACGCAAGGAATTGGGGCCTCAACAGTTTTAACACTCCTCCTCCTCGCAATACTACGGGTCTTTAGATGTATCAGTACTCGAACTTACGACCAATAATGCCAGTCGACAGCTCGCATCCCCGACCACTCAAACATTGTGGTTACTGATCATGAAAGAATAATCATTGGAAATTGAAGTGATGATTACTTGAGCATAAATGTATTTTCACTGATTTTATACCATTCTTTGAATTTAAATTTTCATATATCTTTTTTTTTATGGCCGAGTTAAGGCTTTCACATCAATTATAGGTTTTCGAAAAAGACACACATACAATCGATTTATCTAAGCCTTAAGAAATATCGTCTTTCAATGTAATTGAAGATAATCTGAAGTATTCAAAGCATTTGACACTGACGCTAGCCTATCACCAAACACTCATCAATTTTTAAATATTATTTTTAAGTACGACATATCATATTGCATTGTAATCTTATTTAATAACTTTCTCAATGCTATGTAATTTTAAAAATAAAAAAAAAAAAGTTACACATTGGGTTACTCTTCTACATATTTAAATTCAAATCGTAATTTTTCAGGTGAACATCTTCAATTCTAACTTTTTTATTAGCCTTTAATTTGAAAGGATTTTTTTCATAACTCAAAAATGTATTTTATTGAAAAATTCAAAGTATTTCGGTTGCTTTTTCAGGGGGAGGTAAAGGGGCCGAGAACTTTTTTTAAAATGAAATTTGGCAAAATGAATTCTCCATAGAAAAGTAGTTAAATAAATCAAATTAAATGAGCTGTGTCGAAATCCCGTATTCCATAGAAACATTCTCTTCTCTTTGAAATGAAATTTGAAATTTATTTTGAGATATAAATTGAAGTAGGAGTGAAGAATCTCCTCATAAGAAATTACTCCCTATACCCCTGATGTCGAATAATATATAAACAAAATTTTTAAGAACCCACATTTCTAAATGACAAAAGAGTAGAAATAAACTAAAAAGTAAAAAATAATTTTTTTCTTTAGCTAGTCGGGAATTAAGTGAAAATTACAGGTATAGATAACAATGTGAAGATGTTGCAATTTTCACTAAAAACTAAAATCATAAATTAGATAGTTAGACAGTTGGAATGCAGACAAAGCTTTCACTTTTTTTTTTATTTATAATAATGATAAAATGATATTTACAACTTTTTTCAGTATCCATTAAATCTCTTATTAACTGAAGAAGGACAACATATTTTATTTTACTATTTATTTCTGTTTCAATTATTCCTTATTTTCCGAATTAAAATAAGTTTCATGCTTTGTTTCCCTAATTATAATATTAAAAATCATATCTCACTGAACCTGAAAAGTGGGAAAAAGAGCATATTTGTAAGATTTTTCAAAATTTTTAGTGCAGAGTATTTATTATAAATGGGTCACTCGAAATCAGTTTTATTTTAGGACATCTTTTCTGTCTAAAAATGTGTTCTGACTTTGGGTTCTTTTCCTACCATTAAGCAAAGATAGCCTTGAGAACTTAATAAGTATTTTTTTTGAGGCTTTAGCTTTCAAAATAATTTGGTTGTTTCTAAATGATAAATCTAATGATGCTTTTTTTAAAGTAGTTTCTTTTAATTTTGGTATAAATTTATAAAGATACTTCTTTCCATGAAAAGGATTTCCTTATTCAAAAAACTAAACTGAAGCTTTAAAACAAAATAAAAAAAAACCCACGACAACAACTAATAAGGTCATTATAGATATAAAATAAAATTTCGAACGAAAAAACATTGTTTCAAACAATGCTTCTTCAATGCAACAGTAAGACATTGAAACAAACAATTCAACAGTAAAATGATAAACCGAGCTATTACACACCAATGTCTTGCCATAACGGCTGCTTTTAAAATTTAGAATTTTGGAAAATTTAAAAGACTATCAATTAAACATGCTTCGAGATATTTTCATCCGATCTGAAAACGCAAGTAAACTAATTTGAATAGCATTTATTATTAGTTTTTTTTTTTACTTTATGTGAGACTGACATTCAATTGCATATTTTTCAACTCTCATTCAAAACTATCTTCGAATTTAAGTGATACAAGTAATTAAAGAATGTATGACTATATTGTCTTCTAAATTCTTGTGAATATATTTGAAGTCTTACACTATACATTTCATGTTGCAATATGACAAAATATTCCCTTCATTTTTAATAAAACTTGCTGTATGTTGAGACACTTACATATATATATATATATTTGATTTCATCGGATTATATCCTCACGCACTTGATAACTGATTTGTGTTCGGTTTAATGTAGTTTAGTTTGATTTCATTATTATACAAAGGAATAACTTTTCGCTAACATTATGAGCAACTGTCTCATTTCAAATTCTTAATTTTAGAAAAGTCACACATTTGGACGAGGTTTAAATTCTCACTTTGTCAAACATATATATAATTTAAATATCTAAAATCCAAACTTATTAAATGTACTTTAAAGGTTATTAAAGTACATTTACTGAGATAAACTGTAAGCTCATGATAGTAAACTGTAACATACAGACAAAAACTGCAAACTATGAATTCTGCCAGTTTTTATTTCTTTAATTACCAAATTTAGCCTTTTAAAAAAAAAAAAAAAAAAAAAAAAAAAATTAGGGCTTTATTTAATGAACTCATATAAAATACTATTAGTTCTTATCAATTTCCAAAATTGATTTTAATTTGAAGATCTTTTAGGGGTAAAGTTTATTTATATACTTAATATTATATTTTAAACATATTTGATATGAAATACTAAATTATTCAATATTTAAATCATCAAACGCTTAGAAAAAATTTAAAGAGAATTAGTTCGTGATTTAATATCACATTAAGAAATAAAAGAACTCGAATATTAATTTGTTTTTAGAATTCATTCGAGTACACTAATTCGTAAAATAATTCAATAACAGAAATTCTCAATGAAAAATGCACGTAAATGGCATGTAACGAAAGTAATAAATTCATAATACACGTTCTTTTTTCTCTTTTAAGTTTTCTGAGACTATAATAAATAAATATATTTACACTTTCTTTTCACGAATTTGAAAAAAATATTCTTTCCGAAAGGGCTTCAAAATGTAATATATCTAAGTCCTGATATAATAAGGATCGATAGAAATTGTTTTGTGGATCCGCAGAAAATTTCAAGGATGTGAGCTGAAGAGATAAAACTAATTCTTATATTTATTTTAATTGATAATACTTTGACTTTTCATTCCTTCGTTTATAAATATTTATCATAAATTAGAGCAGTGCAAAAGAATTATTTTTTAAGAAAATCACGTCGCAGATTCAACGTACTTCAACTACTTTCATTACGTGTCATTACTTAAATTTCTTTAATTAATTAATTGAGAAAAACTTTTAAATTAATACTTAATAATTAAAGTAATAAATAACTCATATTTATTAAAATAAAAAAATTAAGAAAAAAATTTACTTAGTATGCTAAAAGGTTTCGAAAATTTAACTGCTGTCATCGTTAAAAACACAAGCTATTATTTACGTATCAGCCTACACTAGTCAAAACGCTTAAACTTTCTTTCTTGTATAATACTTAAAATTACAAGATTTAGGTAAATTTGCTCTGCTGGTTTAAAAATCAATATTGAAGTTTCTCTGTTAGTTAAAAATAATTAACAAAAGTGGAAATTGTTTCTGAGAAATCTTTACTTACATGGACCTTCTTAAACAATACTCGAGACATTGAGCCATTGGTGAAATATTCGTAAAATGTAATTTACAATTACATTAGTATTAGATGAATAAGGAACAATTGAAAACGATACAAATATAATTATATCTTTAGCCAAAAGAATTAGAAAGAACTAATTTGATCTTTTTGTTCCATTCACTGAGAAAACAAAGAATTTTTCAATAAATTCTGTTAGACGAAAGAATGAGGCTAAATATTTTTAGCTCTTGATTAACTTTAGACAGTTGCACATTTCATACTTCATTTTATTTATAAAAAGGTAAAGAGTCTCAAAGGCTGTCAAGGAGCAACACATATAATGCAAGCAAGTTACTGTTGCGCAAAAACACACTATTTAATAATCTCACTAATATTTTGTGAATAGTTTTATTAGATTCACTCTATAGAAAAAAATATTTAGTGGTCCTTTTAATACCTGCTCTTTTAAATATTATCCCGGGAGTAAGCTTATTCTTACTTTATAATTCTTTGAATTTTGAACGATCTTGGAGCTTCTATTAGTAAAATTATTGAGGTATCTCTGATTCTGTGAATGATTAGAAAATTAAATTATAAATTCTCTGAAAGCGCTCAAGAATGTCTTTTGAAACATGTACAAGTGGTTTTGAGAAAAATATTTAGAGATTTGTTTTTCTCGACTTTTGTGCGCTGACAATGTTATATCAAGAGTAAGCAAATTTTTATTTTTGAGATGAGGTTCTATACAAACCTATGCATCCTATGCATTTTCTTTCAAAAAGTAAAACTTCAAGACAAACGCATTCAATTATCTTGGAATAAGGTTTTGTAACTTACAATTAATTTCGGGACTGCCCAAAAAGTCGTCAATTTCATTGTAGATTTAATCAGAGACGGAATTAGTGTGTGATGATAAATTTTGTAATAATAAGAGGTACAAATAAATCAGGATCATGAGGCTTAGATTTAAAATGTAGAAAAGTCTCTGTGTACACAAGTTTCTGTTTGGATAAGTATTTGTGATTCATTGGTCTCGTGTTGGATCATTAAGTCTATTTCTAATCGAATACTCACATCAAATGTGCATAACATTGTCCAAATTTTTCACAGTAACACAATTTATTCATCTACGTATATGTGAATATAACGTACGGTGCTTGTAGAAATTAGAAATAATATCAACGTGATCAATTTTATCTGAGAAAATTTTGTTTAACACATCAATCAATAACTCCCGAGACTAACCCAGAGATGGCGCTCGTAGTAAACCAGTAACCAGGTCTTCCTAGAGTACTAACCTTTGCTTGAAACGTGTCAAAATTTTAAGTCGATCGGACCAGAAACAGCTGAGTTATCGAGGTTGGAGTAAAGTCGTTTTGTAGTTTGTTTAAAAAATGGAAGAAACCGAGTTTCGTGTTCTGATAAAACATTGTTTTTTAATGGGTAAAAACACCGTGC